>PVJH01012824.1:6423-62747 GCA_004026705.1 Nesogale talazaci | reverse complement strand
CAGCTATGAAAAATTTTTCAATTGTGTGTTCACCCACCCAGGAATGTTCTTTTAGTTTAAACTTCCTCCTCCCTAAAATGTACTCAGAAACCTTTGTAGTTGAGATCACCTCCTCAGCCAGACCCTCTTTTACTCCCCCCTCCCCTTTCATCCTATAAGAGATGTAAGTTTTGTATGCTCGGGGCTGCAGTCCAAATAAAGGCTGTAGCCCAGATTCGAATCTGTCTGTTATATGTTATCTGGTATATGTTGTAATAAACTGTCTGTTGATCTGCAGAACTTGCGTTGGTGATCTTATTTGGGCTCTCGAACCGTAACAGTGTGCACCAGGATTAATTGTGGGAACTGCTTTAAATGAACTCCCACATTTGCTCACGATGGGGCTGATTGGAGGTGACAGAGGGCAAGTGTCAGCAGTGAATCAAGAGAGACAGGGTGGACGTGGTTATAATAGACAGCAAGGCTTTCGTAGTAATCAAAGCAATCGTGTGGAATTATGGCATTGGCTACTTAGTCATGGTGTCCCTAGGAGTGAAATAGATGGGAAACCTACTAAATATTTACGTGACCTATTCAGGCAGAAGAATGCTGGATCAAGTGAACAGCAGGATAGGCAGTCATGATCACTCAACCAATTACCAGACCTGAGCCAGTTTACAGACCTACCACCCCTTGAATGAGGGGAAGGCTGCGTCCCTTGGAAGGAGGACCCTGCCACATCACTGAAGGTTTATGCTGTTAGTCTTTCTTCTAGCCTTCCCCAAAGGGACCTGTGGCCTTTCACAAAAGTGACTATTTACTGGGGGAAAGGAAATAATCAAACTTTTGGGGGATTACTGGACACTGGCTCTGAACTGACACTAATTCCAGGGGACCCAAAGTGTTTCAAAGGCCCACCAGTCAGAGTGGGGGCTTATGGAGGTCAAGTTATTAATGGAGTTTTAGCTCAGGTATGCCTCACTGTGAGTCCAGTAGGTCCCTGAACCCATCCTGTGGTTATTTCCCCAGTTCCATAATGCATCATTGGAATAGACATACTTAGTAACTGGCAGAACCCCCATATTGGATCCCTGAAATGTGGAATAAGGGCTATCATAGTGGGAAAGGCCAAATGGAAACCATTAGAATTGCCATTGCCTAGGAAAATAGTAAACCAAAAGCAATAATACCGCATCCCTGGAGGGATTGCAGAGATCAGTGCCACCATCGAAGACTTGAAAGATGCAGGGGTGGTGATTCCCACCACATCTCCCTTTAGCTTACCCATTTAGCCTGTAAAGAAGACAGATGGATCCTGGAGAATGACGGTGGATTATCATAAGCTTAACCAGGTGGTGACCCCAATTGCAGCTGTAGTTCCAGATGTGGTCTCATTGCTTGAGCAAATTAATATTTCTGGTAGTTGGTATGCAGCTATTGATCTGGCCAATGCCTTCTTCTTTATACCAGTCGCAAAGGATCACCAAAAGCAGTTTGCCTTCAGCTGGCGGGTCAACAGTACACTTTCACAACTCTCCCCCAGCGGTACATCAACTCTTCCCTGTGCCATAATTTAGTCCGAAGGGACCTCGATCACCTGTCTATTCCACAAAATGTCACACGAGTCTATTATATTGACGACATTATGCTGATTGGACCCACTAAGGAGAATGTATCAAAGACTTTAGATTTACTAGTACAGCATCTTTGTAAAAGAGGCTGGGAAATTAACCCAACAAAGATTCAAGCACCCTCCACCTCAGTAAAATTTCTAGGGGTCCAGTGGCATGGAGCATGTTGAGATATTCCCACTAAAGTGAAGAACAAAGCTATTGCATCTGGCTCCCCCAACAACGAAACATGAGGCACAACGCCTAGTGGACCTTTTTGGATTTTGGAGACAACATCTCCCTCACTTGGGTGTTCTACTTCGACCTATGTATCAGGTGACACGAAAGGCCTCCAATTTTGAGTGGGACCTGGAACAAGAAAAGTCTCTGCAACAGGTTCAGGCTGCCACGCAAGCTGCTTTGCCACTGGAACCATATGAACCACCTGACCCAATGGTGCTAGAAGTGTCAGTTTTTGATAAAGATGCAGTGTGGAGTCTTTGGCAGACCCCTATTGGTGAATCACAGCGTAGACCATTGGGATTTTGGAGTAAAGTTTTGCTATCTTCTGCAGACAACTACTCCCCCTTTGAAAAACAACTGTTGGCCTGTTACTGGGCTTTGGTGGAGACTGACCACCTCACCTTGGGGCACCAAGTCACCATGAGGCCTGAACTACCCATCATGAACTGGGTATTGTCTGACCCACAGAGTCATAAAGTTGGATGTGCACAGCAACACTCCATTGTTAAATGGAAGTGGTACATACGAGATCGGGCCAGAGCAAGACCTGAAGGTGCAAGTAAACTGCATGAAGAAGTGGCCCAAATGCCCACAGTCCCCACTCCAGTCACATTACCTTCTCTTTCCAAATCTGCACCTATGACCTCCTGGGGAGTCCCTTATGATAATTTAACTGAAGAACAGAAAAGTCATGCTTGGTTCACAGATGGCTCTGCATGATATGCAGGTGCCACTCGTAAGTGGAAAGCAGCAGCGCTACAGCCCCTTTCTGGGATCTCCCTGAAAGATAGTGGTGAAGGAAAATCCTCCCAATCTGCAGAACTTCGAGCAGTACACCTAGCCATTCAGTTCGCCTACAAGGAAAAGTTGCCAGATGTGAGACTGTATATTGATTCATGGGCTGTGGCTAATGGCTTGGTTGGTTGGTCAGGGACTTGGAAGGAACATGATTGGAAGATTGGTGACAAGGAGGTGTAGGGAAGAGGTATGTGGATGGAGCTCTCTGAAAGGGCCAAAAAACTAAAAGTAATCGTGTCTCATGTGAGTGCTCATCAAAGGGTTACCTCTGAAGAGGAGGGCTTTAACAATCAAGTGGATAAGACCACACACTGTGGAGACTGGCCCTCCTCTTTCTTCTGCCACTCCTTTTATTGCCCAATGGGCACATGAACAAAGTGGGCATGGTGGCAGGGATGGAGGTTATGCATGGGCACAGCAACATGGACTTCCACTCTCCAAGGCTGACTTGGACAAAGTCACTGCTGAGTGACCTATTTGCCAGCAGCAAAAAACAATGTTAAGTCCAAGATATGGAACCATTCCTTGGGGAGATCAACCGGCAACTTGGTAGCAAGTTGATTATATAGGACCACTCCCATCATGGAAGGGGCAGTGTTTTGTTCTGACTCGAATAGACACCTATTCTGGATATGGATTTGTCTTCCCTGCATGCAATGCTTTTGCCCAAACTTCGATTCGTGGGCTTACAGATTGCCTCATCCACCAGCATGGCATCCCACATAGCATTACTTCAGATCAAAGAATTCACTTTATAGCAAATTCAGTGCCACAAATTCAGTATAGCAAATTCAATTCCATGGGCCCACACCCATGGAATCCACTGGTCATATCATGTTCCTCATCATCCTGAAGCAGCTGGCTGGATAGAACGATGGAATGGGCTCCTGAAGACACAACTGCGATGCAAAATACGTGGCAACAACTTGCGAGGCTGGGGCAGTGTTCTCCAGGAAGCTGTATACACTTTAAACCAGCGGCCAATATATAGTACTGTGTCTTCAATAGCGAGGTTTCATGGATCCAGGAACCAAGGGGTAGAGACTAGAGTGACACCACTGACTATTACTCCTATTGACCCACTTGCAGCATTTTTGCTTCCTGTCCCAGCAACCCTATGTTCTTCAGGACTGGAAGTTCCGGTCCCAAAGGAAGGAACTCCACCTGGAAACACATCAGATTCCACTGAACTGGCAGCTGAGAATGCCCCCTGGTCACTTTGGGCTTCTCATGCCTTTGGATCAACAGATCAGGAAGGGTGTCACTGTACTGAGTGGTGTGACTGACCCAGATTATCAAGAAGAAATTGGACTGGTGTTACATAATGGGAGTAAAGAGGAATATGTCTGGAATCCAGGAGATCCCATACACCGACTCTTAGTGCTACCATGCCCAGTGATAAAAGTAAATGGTAAATTACAGCAACCCCATCATGACAGGACATCTAATGACCTAGACCCCTCAGGAATGAAGGTCTGCATCACCCCACCAGGCAAAAAACCACAACCAGCTGAAGTGATTGCTGAGGGCAGAGGTAATACAGAATGGATAGTAGAAGGTAGTTCTACCTACCAATTATGACCACGTGATCAATTGCAGAAGCGAGGTTTGTGATTGTTCATATATTTTCTGTTTATGAGCTTATTAAATTTTTCTTTGCTCATGTATGATATATCAGCTACAATTGGACTCAGTGTGTTCTCCTTTATATGTATGATAGATGTTTGATGTTAAGTATAAGTTTGACTTCATTGATGTCTGGAAATTTTATATAGGTAAAGAATTGTGTACAGGTGCCATGTTGGCAAGGGGTGGATTGTGTTGGGTAGGTTTGTTATGCCAACATGGCCACAGAAGATTGGTGGGTCTGTTGTGGCAGCACGGTCAGTGAACCCACGGGATGAATTGAAGGGCAGAAATGGAAAGGGCTCAGCGAGTCCCACCCTCTCTCTTGCTTTTGGATCTTCAGACCAGACAGCTGCCTTGTTCGTCTTGTGCCTCGACCTCTCAAGCAACACTACATATGGGTCATCAAATCATGGACTGTGGAGCTGTGAGTTGAGGTGCCTTCAAGCCCTTACTTCACCACGCTCCTGGGTATACATCTCTTGAGCTGGGGACTGTTGGACTCTGTCATCTGGCTGACTGTTGGTGACCTGCTCTGCCATTTGCTGCCTCTGACCAGATAGCCTGAATTGCTCCACAGAGGACTACTCAGCGGCCCTCAAGACTGGAAGGACTGCCAGTCTTCTAGCTGTCTCAGGCAAGTGAATTGCACCGAGCAATCTGTACTGCTTTATAGATAGTTAACTGTTTCTTTCTTATCTTATATACCCTTCTCTCTATATAAATATATAAAAAGAATTACTAGTGTCCTGGTTTTATTTCTCTAAGAGAACCCTGTACAACACACTCTGTATGATAGTAAAGATTTTTGAATCCCCTCGCCTGTGGGATGGGGGTTATTACTAGAAGGTAATTTCCTGTATCACTTCTTACAAGTGCAGATCCTTTATTATCAGATTAATATCAGCTATATTGGTGTGCTTTCAAATACTAAGTATATGGTGGTTCTAGATTCCCTTTCATTGGATACCTATTAAGCCAGGGTTTCAATGACTGCTGTTTCCTCAGTCTTGGGGTGTCCATACTTTGCTTCCTCTCCCATTAAAGTACTTTAGTCCTAAATCTAAGGATACAAGTAATTCTTTGGTGGGGCCCAGTTTGTTCAATCAGGTTTCAACTCTGAATCCTTCTGGTGTGACCCCTGGGGCATACCATGTGCCCTGTAAAGTCAGCAACTACAGTCATAATACTGCTTAGTTCATAGCACAGTCATGAGGTTTGAATACAGTACATATTTTCTTAGTATCTCCCCAGGAACATACTATCAGCTTCATTCTCCCCTCAGGTTCCTGACACTTATTGTTAACTCTCCTTTCCCTGTCTGGAGCCATCCAGCCCGGACATGCTTGACCTTGCTACAGTCACTATTCTGAACTCTGTTACTGTTTGTTGCCTGAGCTTAGTAGTCTATTGTCTTTATAACTGTAAACAGCCCTGCCCTTTGAAGCTTGACTTGCTGAGTACTGACCTTCACTTGTTAATATGCTAATTACCTAGGCTTATAGATAAGGCATATCTGCTTGTCTTGATTTGCAGATATACTGGCCTTCACTTGTTGATTTTGAAGATCACCAAATGCTAATTGCCCAGGCTTGCTTGCCCTATAAAACTGGTTTACTTCTCCCAAATAAATGAGACTTGATCAGAATCCTGTCTTGTCTCCATTTCTCTTGTCTCCTGTCCCTCAAATTCCCACTTCTCCTTCCAGGACTTGCGAATTATGGACCCGCAGGCAGGGACATTTCCCAATGGGAGGTTACTCCTCATCATCTATCACAACAGGAATGAGTGTGATGCTCCCCATCACCCTCTGCCTGGGTCTTAACTTGATTTTCCAGTAAGGTTCTCCTACCATTCTTGTGGCAGCCCTGTTAACTCATTGCAGCCTTGTAGCAATGTTGTATAGAATCAAATGGATTGCTATGTCTCCCACCCGATTCTTGATGACATGATCTCAGCCAGTGTGAGGACTCCTCTTTCATGGTCATTCTTATGAAGTGCACATGAGGGAGGCAATTTATGGTCCATGGCCGATGGACAGACTCTCTACCCTTTTATTAGAGAATTAGTCCCTAAGATATGTTTAATTGGTGTTTCTCCTTATAGGAGTGGACTCATACAATATTTTTTCTTTTGTGATTTCATTACATGGTGCCATGGTATCTGTCATTGCATCATATGCATGTGAAAGTTGGACACTGAAAAATGAATGGATGCATTATAATTTAGTGTTCAAGAATATTGAATGTATCATGCACGGCTAAAAGAGCAAACCAGTATGTGTTGAAGGAAATAAGACAAGGATGCCTCCTTAGAGGCAAGGATAGCAAGACTTCACCTTCATAATTTAGACATGTTGTCAGAAGAGACTGGACCCTGAAGAAGAACACCATGTTTGGTAAAGTGGAAGGGCAGCAAAACCAAGAAGGCCCTCTGTGAGATGGACTGGCACAGGGGCTGCTTCATAGGAAGTTGCGAGGATGGTGCCTCACTATGCAGTGTTTCATTCTGTTGTGCATAAGGTCACTATTGATCAGTGCCAACTCAATGGCACCTACAACAACAACAACACATCCAACAATTTCACAACAGACTTTCTTCTTCAATTCATGTGGACCACTATCGGGTATAGAGCTCACATTAGATCACAAAGTAAGACTTAATAAATATTCAGACATTGAGATTCTACCACCCATTTATTTTCTCAGACCATAATGCTATAAAAAGCTATGGAAATCAACACCTGGCTACCATGTAGCTTTTTGGTGTCCAGTCATTCCTCACTTCTTAACTCTAGTATCAAAGTCTGTCTCTGTTTGGGTGAAATGTTTCTTTTTTAGCTTTTTGTTGTGATTTAGCTTAGTATATACATTTCAGGCCATTTTTGTACACAGCAACTTCAACTGCTTCTCAGGCCTAATTAAAATAGGTTTCCTCACCCATCCTTCTTTCTCACCTGTCTCCTCTTCTCTGTCTTAGAGAATATTATCTTCCCATTCATCAAGTTTACATCTTAATATCTAGTCTATTTTGTTCTGCTTTCTAATTGATGATCTTCATAGTTCCAAGGTTCACATTTCGGTCTTTAAATCAAATTGAGATCATTTCTGTTGATGGAATGAGGTATGTCTTAGGTTGACAGATTTATTTGTGAGTTTGGGTATCAGAGTTATGCATGCTTCACAAAACAAGTTTAGGAATTTGGTATCCTTTTCTATATTCTGGAATCATGGTGTAGAATTGATACAGGCTCTTTATTTAATGATTCGTAGAATATCACAGTGAGTCTGCCTGGTCCTGGGATTTTATTTTTGTACATATGTTTTTTTTTGTACATATGTTATTGGGAGATTTTTATTTATTTTTTTTGGGGGGGTGGTATTACTGCATCTGGTGGCTGTGGGCACTACCCAGTGGTGCTCCTGAGAACTGCCACTGGATTTGAACTGCCAAGCCCGTGGACCGCAGTCCCACAGTCAACCACTTACACCACCGGGGCTCAGCCTCTGGGAGATTTTTAATAACCTGATCTGTTTTGTTCATTGCTATGGGTCTGTTCATGTTTTCTACACCAATCTATTAACATACGAAGGCAAGGTGCTTATAGAAATTTGTATTTCTTCTAGTTTTTCTAATTTATCTGAGTAGTATACTTCATAGCTTTGTGGTTTGTTTTATATTTCAGTTGGTTCTGGTGTGGTGTTACCTATTTCGTTACTTATTCTTGATATTTGCCTCTTCGTCTTCCTTTTTTTGGTTAAATTTATCAGTGATTTACTAATTTTGCTACTTCTTTCAAAGAACCAAATTCTGTTCTTGTTTTTTTTCTGTTTTCTAATTTATTTATTTCTACTCTATTTCTAAATATTTATTTTTCTAATGGCTAGATATTTATTCTGTTACTCTTGTTCTACTTACTGGAGATATGGCATGAAAGCATTGATTTTTGTTCTTTTTAAAATACGTGTGATGATTGCTACAAATTGTCTTAATATTAGGGCTTTTCCTGTATCCTATTGGATTTTGTACATTGAATTTTCATCCAACAGCAAGAAAAAATTGTTTGTCTCAAGGAATTTTAAATTGTATTCCTTGTTTCTTCAATTACCTGCTCCTTTTTAAGCAGTATTTTTCAATTTTATTGTATTGGAATTTCACCCCTTTATCATCCTATTATTGATTTCAAATTATACAACATTGTGGTCTGAGAGAATTTTTTATAATATTCTAATTTTTTGACTATATTAAAGCTTTATCTGTGGCCTAACATATGGTCTATTCTGAAAAATATTCTATGTGACTGGTCTTAAAGGCTTGAGCATAAACAAGCAGCCATTTAGCTCAGGAGCAACAAAACCCACCATAAAAGAAGCTCACTTTCCTGTGCGATCATTAGGTGCTGAAACAATCAGGCATCAAGCTTCAAAGAACAAAAATCAAAATCAATGAATCAATTAACTCCCGATATCACTGAAGACAAATGGATACAGAGGCAAACAGAGTAGAAGAAAAGATGGTGCCCAGCTACCAAATGATTGAATGTCTAGAGACTCAAAGACTTGAAGATAATTGAGTCGCCATTCAGCATGGAGCAAAGTCCACAGGGAAGAAGCACACCAGCAAGTGTGATCAGGAGGGGCCAAAGGGAGCAAGTATGGAGCATCAAAGAAGAGGAATCACTTCATTACAAGTGAGGGGAGGAGTAAGGTGGGGACCTAAGGCCCACTGGTGGATAATTGGCCACCCCTTTACAGGGAAGCCACGGAAAGGAGACAGACTAGTCAGGGTGCTGGAGATATGGGGAAATCAGGATGGATGAGGCCCCTCGGGTTGGTGTTTAGATTGGAACTACCGGATGGGTGGAGAGAAGATGGCGTAGAGACAGAACCAGCTGCAAGGATCTACATATGACCTGTCTGGAGGACGGGCATGGGGGAGTGGGCTGAGGGAGGTGTCGGGCAGAGTAAGATATGACAAAACAATAATAATTTATAAAGTATTGAGGGTTGATGGGGGAGGGAGAGAAGGGGAACAGGGGAGGGGTTGGAGAAATCGACCCCAGGGGCTGGGGGAAAGGGCGGATGTTTGGAGAATGATGACAGCAGTGGACATGCGAGGGTGCTTGTCACAGTATATTTATTTATGTATTGGAAAAATGATGTACAAGCCCCTAGTAAAATGATTTTTAATTAAAAAATATTCTTTGTGAATTAGAAAAGAATATATATTGTGCTATTGTTGGGTAGAGTGCTCTGTATATGTCTAACAGATATGCTAATTAATTGTGCTGTTCAGAGCTTCAGTATCCTTTGTGGAGTTTCTTTCTCATTGCTCAGTCTTTCCTTGGTTGTGCTGTATTGAAGTCTCCTATATTACTGTGGTATTCTACATTTCTCTCTTTAAATCTATAATAGCTTGAATAGTGTATTTTGAGGATTTTTGATTTGGTACATAAACATTTATGGCTATATCTTCTTGTTTTGGCATTCTTCTAATCATGTTGTAATGCTATTCTTTGTCTCTCATTATGGATTCTGCCTTGAAGTATACTTTACCAGCAATTAGTATTGTCATTACTGTATTTTTCTTGCCATGAGCTTGATATATATTTCCATTCTTTAATTTTTAGTCTATACCTATCCTTATTGTCTAAATTGTGTTTCTTATAAGTAGCATATCAATGGGTCCTGTTTTCTTAACCATTCTGTCATCCATTTACATTCAGTGTTGTTATTGATAGTTGTGTTAATTCAGGTAGACTAGAGAAACAAATTCATAAACACACTCATGTGTCTAAGAAAGAGTTTTTCATACAAGAGTGGTTGAATATTGAGAAAACATCCTAGCCCAGTCTAGATTAAGTCCTTATATCTGATATTAGCCCATATGTCAGACACCAATCTATAGAGTCCTCTTCAGACCCATGAAGCACATGCAATGATGTTGGATGCAGGAAGATAAATGGCCAGTAGGTGGGAAATCTTGTAGATTCCGTGGCATTGTAAGCCTCTCAGTGCTGGCAGGGTTCTCCATGTGGACCCTTCAGGTCTAGGGTTCTGGCTCCTTCAGGGTCGGTCCATGTTGCTTCTCCTCTCGGATGTTTTACAGGGAGTGAGCAGAGAGGGTCTCCATGGTAGTGAGAAAAGAAAATGTCTCCTGCCACGAAGGAGGAAATTTTGGATTTACTATAATTATTAGGAGAAGGCTATGCCCACACAGAAGCCTCATTGACTATGACCCAAATTGAGAGATTAGACTCCACCCTTTCACTCTAAACCTTCTTAAGTCCTAAATTGACAGCAGACTATGTAACTACCACAATAGCTTTCCATTTTTTACTCTCATTTTGTTGCTTTTGTGTCTTTGTATTTGCGTGTGTGTGCTGTTGGTTTCTTTGGTTCTGATAATTTTCTATGCTAAATTAATTATTGGGGTTTTCTTGTCACATTTTCTTTGCTGTTCCTTTACAGTTTACTAAGTCTATTGGCTTTCCCCACTGTTTTTTATTTGATGAGGTTTTCCATTTCCTTTGAAGTTATCCTGTTCTAGATTATTTTCTTCCCAAGTTTAAAACTACTTCCGAAGTTGAAATCTACTTGACTTTCTCTCCGTTAAAATACTTTGTATCCAACTTGTTCCCTCTACTTTTATTCTTTTCAGTGCTCACAAATAATATTTTATTAGAACATTGCTATATTCATCTTTTTATATACAGTATGGCTGCTTTCAGGTTATAGGTGAGTAGTTGTGACAGAGACCACAGGTCCACAAAGCCCAAAATATGTGCTTTTACAGAAACTATTTGCTGACCTACGCCATAATACCTTGAAACAGAAAATACTCAAATTGTTGTTGTTAGGTGTTTTACTGTCCAGAGGTATGGACCTGCTGGAGTGATGACCTGAAGAAAAAGAGTGTCCAATGGACTGATGATCCAATGGCAAATTTTATTTCCAAGGTACAGCTTTATATATTAATTAGGTAAGGGTGCGTAGTGCATATGGTGTAACAATAACATCGTGATAGAATTGTTCTAAGCACAAACCATTTCTTGGAACTGATCTTATCTTAACAAATGCAGCTGTCTTCTCTGTTTACTCAAAGCAACTGCAATTTGGGAAAGCAACAGCAGGACACAGTGTCTCCAAGCACCCCAGAGAGTCGCCAATACACTTCAGTTAAAACTCAGTGATTCTCTATAGGTGGGTAATATAAAAGTCCACTTGGAGGAATAACAACCCTAAGTACAATGGAGCAGAGTTCTATCCTGTGCCATCCTGTGGTCTTCCTGCGGGAGCTCATTGTTGGAGCCACTTTGTCCTGTGGGTCCTCCTTCTTTTGGCTGAATCTCTACTTTAGCACATCTCTCTGCAGAACTGGTGCCTTCTGATCATATGTCCAAAGTATGTAAACAAAGTTTTACATACTGTCTTCTAAAAAAGATTCCATTAAACTTCTTCCAAGACAGTACAATTAGTTTATTCTTCTGATAGTTTGTGGTAATTTCAAAATTTTCACCACACTTCAAATGCATCTATTCTCTTCTGGCTTTCTTTCTTTACTGTTCCGCTTTCGCATGTACATAAAGTAACCGAAAATGTCAAGGCCTGGGTCAGGTGCACGGTAGTCCTCTGAGGGGCACATTTGCTCCTTAAGACTTAAAACAGTTTTTAGCGGATTTGCTCAATGTATTACACTGTTTGAGTTCCTGACTATTACTAGTGTAAGTGATGATTCTTGATCTTAGTAAAATGAAATTCTTGGCTATTTCAGTCTTTCCTCAATTTTTCACGATGTTACTTATTGAAGTATTTGTAGGAATTTTGTTTTATTTACATTTAAACTATATCCCATACTGCAAACTCTAGTCTTTGCTCTTTATCAGCAAGTATGGCAATTCTTCCTGATTTTCAGCAAGAAAGGTTCTGGTGTCATCTGCGAAGCTCAGGCTGTTTACAACAATTCTTCCTCCAATGCTCATGTAACATCCTCCTGCAATACAATCCAGTCTCTCAGATTATTTGCTCAGCATACAGACTAAAGAAGTATGGTGAAAGGACATAACAGTGATACATACTTTCCCCCAAATTTCAACCATCTTCTAGGCCTTATTCTATTCAAATGGCTGACTCACAGTTTACATAGTTTCCATGTGAACACTCAAGTATTTTGGAATTCATGGTCTTTGTATAATTTTCCATAACCCACACAGTCTAGTGTCTTTGAATAGTCAATAAACCATAAGTAAGTAAGATTCATTTGATGTCCACTACAATACAGTTCAAGCCGTGTCCACTACTGATTCAAGCTTGAGTTTCTGGTAGATAGCTGTCAATGAACTTCAGAAACTTTGTTTGCGTTATCTTTAGTAAAATTTTACTCTCATGTGATATTAGTGATATTTTTGACAATTTTCGCAGTCTGGCTTCTCTTTGGAATGAGCATAACTATGGCACAACTTCCAGTCGGATGGCCAGGTAGCTGTTTTCCAAGCTTCTTAAAACAGGCAAATGAGTGCTTCAATTACTGCATCAGTTTTATTGAAACACTCAAACTGGTATTTTGTCAATCCCTGGTTACTTGCTTTTCAGGGAAGCCTTAACTACTAACTTCTCTCTTCAAAGTCATTGTTTCTTGATTATACACCACCTCTTGAAATGGTTCAACATTGACTATATCTTCATGGTACCGTGACTATGCACTCTTTGCATCTTCTTTAAATACTTCTTGCATTATTCAAAATTTTGCCCATAGAATCCTTCAATATTACTTAAAGCCTTATTTTTTTCCTTCTTCTTCTGTTCTTTAAGCTGAAAATCTGTTAAGTGTGCTCTTGCTCCTACACAGGCTGCCATCCCTGAGACATATACTGAGACAGCGGTATAGTGCAGGGGTGTTTTGTTGTTGTTGTTGTTATCAGTATCAATAATGCTCTTTCATGTTCACATTGGTCATATTTTGCTTTTTCATTTTAAGATCATCTGCAGATAATCTTCTCTTCTAAAATCATCTGCAGTGAGTGTGCTAAGAAAGAATGAAGCCAGGGCTCCTTCAGAAATAATAATTTGATGCTCCATACACATCTATGCAAATGCATAGATGTCTCATTTTGCACATTTTGTTTATTTGGATTTCCGTCCCCTGATATTCTATTCATTCCAAACCTAGCAGCAGACTGAAATGGAGTGTTGGGCTGGTAGGGCTCCCGATAATATGTGTTTGAATCAAGGAATTCTTTTAGCTGAGGGTTGTTTTCATATATTTGGCGGGCCAGGCTTTCATCATCATTGGTGAGTGCTTTATGAAATTGGTGGTTGTATTTCCTATGTTTTATGTGGGGTTTTGTTGTTGTTTTCTGATAGGTAGGAACACATTTTTCCTTCCCCCTTTAGCTCCATTTTGAATGCTTTCATAACATGTTTCACACTCTTGGTATGGCCTTGAGGGAGGTCACAGTACTGGGGAGAGTACTCGCTCAAAACTCCCTGCCATTGAGTTGATTACAATTCTTCCCTGTAGGACATGGTAGAACGGCCCCTGTGAGTTTCTGAGTCTCTTTTGGAAGTAGGAAGCCACGTCTTTCTTCCAGAGAACAGCTGGTGGTTTCAAACAGTGGATCTAGCAGCATAGTCCATTTTTGTTTCGGTTGTTGTTGTTTGTAGTAGTCTTCCCTGCAGAAGGATGACAGTGGCTCCCTATATTTGGTATTGTCCACTTGTTTTGCACTGCGTACTGCTTTAAACGTGTTCACATCTGAGTGGTAGCGTCTTGTTTGATGATCTCAGATTGATGTCCATCAAGGAACTTTCTTAGTGTTTCTGGTAAGATTAGTCTTATTTTAACAAATTCTTTCATTTCTTATCTTGAAATACCCTTTTTTCTTCATCCTATTTGAAAGACAAGCTTGCTCTATCCTGGATCCTGGTACACTTGCCTTCTCATTTTATATCTGATTGTTTAGCAATGTGTTATCTGCAGAGCCTGAAAGTCATCAGCAGACTGTCATTTGACCTGCTGACGATGGTTTACTTGCCTCTATAGGCTGCTGTCTGACTTACCGATCTATCGTGTCAATTAATTACCCAAAAAAAGTCTCACACATAGTTCTTCAGAAGTTAAGAACAACAAAGAATTAGATGACAAGCCTCATTTCATAAAGCAGACTCAAAAATCAAGATAGCAAATGACTTTAAAGTGGAATGAGTAGCTCTGATTCTTTTAACATTCAGTCCTAATTTTTACCCATTGTCACATTTATTTGGCAAATTGTACAAAATCCTAAATGCACACCAACAATTTAGAAGTCATTAAGCTAGTAGAAAATTATAGTAAACTAATCACTATCTTAAAATATAACTCCATTATGTGCACGTGATCACAAGCCAAAACAATAATTTGGAAGAAGATATAAAATTATTTTACTTATAACTTGTCCAAATGATACAATTATCTGTAGCAATATACTTCAAAAGATAAGCCAATTATGCAAGGTAATTGAATACTTAAGAGAGAACTTTCAAGCCAATTGAGCTGTAATGAGAATTTCAAGGTGAAGAGTCTATTTATCATGTCACAGACATAGCAAAGTCTATGGACACAGAGGCACTCATTTGTTTCACAGTGACGCATTTCAGGACCTTGGAAGATAGGTTTTATTTGGTTGAAACTAGGACTGTTAAGAGAAAAATATGTTACAGGGGTTAAAATATTTTCAAGTTCATGTTTGGTTTCATTTTATATTTTCCAGGTATGTAGTATAGAAAGAAGCACAAACCAAACCAAAGTCAAATCTGGTGTTTTTAAGTCAACTCAAGGCACCTACATGTATACAAAATAGAACTCCTTCATAAGTTTTTCTGGGCTGTGATTATTATGAAAGCAAATCACCAGGTTTCTTTCCATAGCACCACTTGAGTGAGTGTGAACAACCAAACAGTTTTATAAGGAATCATCAAAGCATTTGTGATTGAAGCCATGGTACATATAACAGAAGGAAGCACTGCTTGGTCTGGAGACATCTCGAAATTCTTGTGCTTGAGCCCATAGTTTTTGTCACTGTGTCAATCCATCTCATTGATGATCTTCCTCCGTGTTCCCTGATCTTTGTTTACCAAGCATATGGCCTTTTCCAGGGACTTGTTCTCCTGATTGCCTGCCCAAATTATGTGAGATAAAGTCTTGCCATTCTCACTTTCTTTTTGTGACTCTCTGTATATCCTCCTTCTTTTGAAGCTTCCTGCATCATTCAACATTTTCCAAAAAAAAAAAATACTTTACTCTTGCAAGTTTAGGATTGAATTTTCTTCAGCTCTTTCATCTTAAGAGATGTTGTGCATGTTCTTTATTTTTGACTCTCTAACTCCAGACATTTGAATTATTCATTATGATACTTTAAATTGTCTTCTAGACCTGCCTTTTGAAATATTCTAATCAGTTTTTATTCTATCACTTCTTCTTTTTACTGTAGCTACTCCATGTTGCAGGATATTTTCTAAAATTCACATCGATTTCTTCTTTCTCTTGACTTTTTAATGGTCTCCTAATTTCTTCACAGCTGATATACTTGATATCATCCTGCAGTTCAAGTCTTCTGTCCTTACTCTTCAATATGCCAGATGTTTTCAAATTTTTTGAGATGTTTTCAAATTCAGGTGGGATATACATCCAGATGTATTTTAGCTTTCATGTACTTATTTCATTTTCTTTAACATCAATCAGAACTTAAATGAATATATGGGCAATTGGTGAGATATTCCACAATCAGCCCCCGACCTCATTGTGGTTGAAACTTCTCCATCATATTTCTTCCAGATGGACTCTGTTTCATTTCTGTGTGTCTTATGGCTTAGAAGTGCAGTCAGAATGCCCATTAGCAGCAAGACCTGAAAGACTTCTCTCACACACTTTGGATATGTTATCAGGAGAGACCAGTTTCTGAAGAAGGGCATCATGCATGGTAGAGTGGAGGAGTAGTGCAAATGAAAAAGACCATAAACAAGAGGGACTGACAAAGTGACTAAAATAATGAGCTCAAACATAAAAATTGTGAGTGGAGCACAGGACCAGGTGGTTTTGTATTGTTGTATATATATCGCTGTGAGTTGTACTGACTTGATGGTACCTAGCAGCAGCAACATAGCAAGGCCTGGGTAAGCAGCTGTTTATACTTATTGGGGAAATATTATTTGGTATGAAGAAGGCTTTGTTCTTGTAAAATTCTATCAGGTGATCGCCAGGCTCATTCCTATCACCAAGACCTTGTCTTCCAACTACTTGTCGCCAATCTATTCCTTCTAATTTGCTTCCAATTTTGGCAACCCAATTGCCAATGATCATCAATTCAACTTGATTGCAGATTTAATCAATTTCTGACTAAAGGGGTTGGTAGAGTTTTTCAATTTCTTCATCACTAGCTTTAATACTTGATGTATAAAATTGAATGATATTTGTATCAATTGGACTATTTGTATGTTTGTAACTATTATCCTATCATAATAGCATTGTATATCAAATAAGATTTTGAAATGTTCTTTTTGACCATGAATGTGAAGTCATTCTTCTTGAATTTATTATTCCCTGCATAATAAACCATAAGATTGTCTGACTGGTAGTTGTTCTTCTAGCCCAAGCAATGATATTTCCAATTGCTTCACGTACATGTGAAAGTTGGGCATATAAACAAGTGGCCATCTAGCTGAGAAATCCCACATGGGAAATCCCACATGGAAGAAGCACACCAGCTTGTCCCAACATGATCACTGTAGACAAAGAGAGTGCACAAGCAGAAGTGGTGAAGAAAGCTGATGGTGACTGCCTAGCAAGGGATATAGCGTCTGGATCCTTAATTGTTGAAGATCAACAAAGGTCCAACTAGCTGAGAAGCAACAAAACCCACATGGAAGAAACATAGCAGCTTGGGTGATCATGAGGTGTTGAGGGAATCAGCTATCAGCCATCAAAGAACAAAAAATTATATCATTGTGAATGAGGGGGAGTGCAGAGTGGGGATCCAAAGTCCATCTGTGGGCAACTGGACATTCCCTCACAGAAGGATCTAGAAGGGATCAGGTAGTCAGAGTGCAGTGTAGCAATGATGAAACAATGTTCCTCTAGCTCTTAAATGTTTTCTCTTCCCTACTATCGTGATCTCAATTCTATCTTACAAACGTGGCTGGACCGGAGGACATAGAGTGGGACAGATAAGAACTTGAAGCACAGGGAATCCAGGACAAAAGAACCCCTCAGGACCAATGGTGGAAGGGTGATAAATGGAAGATGGAGGGCAGGTGGGGTCGAAAAGGAGAAGAGATTGCAAGGATCTACATATAATCTCCTCCCTGGGGGATCGACAGCAGAGAAGCGGCTGAAGGAGGATGTCGGAGGATGTAATATATGACAAAATAATAATAATTTATAAATTTTCTGGGGTTCATTAGGGAGGTGGGAACAGGAAGGGAGGGGAAAATGAGGAGCGGATATCAGGGGCTTAAGTAGAAAGTAAATGTTTTGAGAACAAGGAGGGAAACAAATGTATAAAAGTGCTTGACACAATGGATGTATGTGTGGATTGTGATAAAAGAAGCATGAGCCTCCAATAAAATGATTTACTAAAAAATAAAAAAGAAATAAAAAAGAGAAGTCTTATGCCACAGGTTCAAGTAGAAAATATTCTGTAAATGATGATGGCAACATATGTACAACTATGCTTAATATAGTTGATGTATGAAATGTTATAAGAATTGTAAGAGCACTGAATAAAATTATTTTAAATTAATTAGTTATTTAAAAAGCCTTTTAGTCTGATGATCTATTTTGCTCTTTAACTTTATAAGAATGTGATTGATGTATTTTGATGATTTTTCATTTGGTGTGTTTATATTAATTATATTTATAGATTCCTATTCAATTAAAGATATCATAATTATGTAGTGAAGAAAAAAAAAGAACTGGTGTAATTGAAACTCAGTGCTGACAAAGAACATTGGAAGTACAGTGGACTGCCAGCAGAACAAACACATCAGTCTTGGAAGAAGTACAGCCAGATGTTCCTTAGAAATATATATGGAAGGGCTGAGTCCCAGTGGTGTAGTGGTTGTGTGCAGGACTGGGGCCCACTGGGTTGGCGGTTCAAATCCAGCAGCAGCTCTCCAGGAGCAAGGCTGAGCCTCCTACGCACACCAGAGGGCAGTGATGCCCCCCCCCCAAAAGAAATATATATGGCAAAGCTTCATCTCACGTGTTTTGGGCATGCTATTAGAAAAGGCCAGTCCCTGGTGAAAGACACTATGCTCGGTAAAAGAGAGGATCAGCAGAAAAGATCCTCAATAACAGGGATTGAAGCAGTGACTACAACAATGGCCTCAAACATGATGCAGAATCGGGCAATATTTCATAGTCTATTGTGCTATGGTTGCTATGGGTTGGAAGTGACTTGATGACACCTAACAGAAACAAAAATGTGTGTGCGCACGTGTGCGTGCGAGCTTCAGAGCTTTCATTGAAATTAGCATAGTGAGAATTTCATATCCCATTCTATTTCACCTTCTTTTGAGTGGAAGACTGAAGGCTCCAGCAGAGGGGAAGGCTTGACAACCATGGATGCTGAATCCTAAACACCCCTTCCCACTGCTCTCCACTTGTCTCTGGGCAGGAACAGCATACTGGACACACACTAGTGAACTGGGATTGAAAAGTGCTTTTATCTCTTGCTTTCTCACCATGTTTCCAGTGACCCAGTGTGAGACTTCTCCCCCTCTCTACAAGTAGTGCCACTTCTCCAGTCACATCTTTCACACCCAGGGTGTCCTGAATCTGATTAAATCTGGTGCCTTCAGCCTCCATGTGATTAACAGATCACATCCTCAGCTAATTCAGGATTCATAATTTAATCGTCTGCCTCCAGATGTACACATAAGTCCAAACTCTGCACCACTAGCCTCCTGTTCATCCACGGGCATAAGTTTCTGCTCTACTGGTGTCACAAGCAAGGTTGTT
The DNA here is from genome assembly GCA_004026705.1 of Nesogale talazaci. Taxonomy (NCBI): domain Eukaryota; kingdom Metazoa; phylum Chordata; class Mammalia; order Afrosoricida; family Tenrecidae; genus Nesogale; species Nesogale talazaci. The sequence continues at coordinate 43,497 of PVJH01012824.1, read as the reverse complement.
GCAATGTATTTCAGTTATTTGATAGTTTCTTTTTTTCTACTTTTTCTTCATTTTCAGTGTGTTTCTTTTACTCACTTCCTCGTCTTCTTTAATTTTACCATTTTTATGTCCTCTCTACTTATTAATTTTATTTTTGGTGACAAAATGAACATTTCTCAACTTTTACTTATTCCATGTTACCAGAGCATTTCATTTAGCAAATGTCATTATGACAACAAGGACAGTCACTCAGATTTTTCTAATTACGAGATAAATTGAACATTTTTCTAGCATCCAATAAGCATAACTTCCTAGTAATTGAGATCTTGAATAGTTCAACCATGTAGCACTAATTTAGCCAAGATTGCTACACTCCAAACAAAATGAAGAAATGAAAACAAGTGTGCAGCTTTCTTTCTTTTAAAAATTATTCTTAGTCAAGGAACAGAAAGAACATTAATACTGTAGTTCCTATTGCCATTTGACTACTCTCAGACTAGTGGCAGTTGTCTATTTTACATGTTACACGAACATTTATCTATAACAGTACAGATGCTCCAAAATTAAATATATATATATACATATATATATATACTGCTAAATATGAGAGAGCTGCCCTCACCCCTGATGAGTACAAGACAAGCAAGAAGAACAAACAGCAACGAAGACAGAATGGACAGGTAATGGGAAGCAGTTCAGGGTTGCAGTCCAGTATTCTTCTTCTAGTAGAACATGTCTCCCTTGCAAGCCATTTATCAGTTCCTCACATCTAGTAAAGCTGCAACATTGCTTAAGCACACTGAAGTGTGAGATCCAATTTTAAGTGGTCGCTATGCCTTTGAGTCTATTTTCTTGGTTAAACTATTGAACTATTAAATTTAACCTACAATTTTCTATCAGGAGAAAGATGCACTTGTTGATAATTAAAATAAAAGCAGACCTCATGATGAGAAAGTATAAGCAAACTGCATGACTGAAGTATGCTAGCTATTTTACAGAAGCAAGGCTGGAAAAAATATTTTAGATGCTTCACATTATAAACTTCCAACGTTCACTTCTTGACCAATAATTTTGAGCATCAAAGTAAAATATTTTAGGCTAAACTTTGATGCTTCAAAAAGTATCAAAATATATTTCAGTCATTCTATAATTGAGTACTCATATTCTGCTTTTCATTTATGTATCTGCTTGGGGACTCATATGGTTGGTCTTTCTGGCATGATCAGTCATGCACCTTAAGAATTTTAATGTATCAAGATGTGAAGTTAAGCAAGCAACCATCGAACAGGAAAGCAAATAAGCTCACATGGAAGAAGCACACTAGCCTGTGTGATCATGAGGTGTCAACAGAATCAGGTGTCAGGTATCAAAATATCCAAAACAAACAACTATATCAATGAGAACAAGGGGATTTGGATGATGACCCAAGCCCAGCTGTAGATAATTGGATATCCTCCACAGAAGGGTTATAAGGAAGAGATATTCCAACCACGTTGCAGTATCGCACCAATGAAACATATTATTTCTCTAGTTCTTGAATACACACACACACACACACACACACACACACTACAATGTCCCAGTTCTACCTAACAAATCTATCAATATCAGAGAACTCATTGGTACAGATAAGATTCAGGACAGATAACCCTCTCAGGAATAGCAGAAGAAGATATCATAAGGGTAGGGGAATTGGCCGAGAGAGGGAAGGAAGTGAAAGGGGGAACCCATTCACAAGGTTGGATATATACCTCCCTCAGGGAATGAATAAAAGACATATGGGTTAAGTGAGGCAACAGACAGTATAAGATGCAAAATAATAATAACAATATATAATTGATCAAGGTTTCATGAGGATCAGAGGATGGAGGGGTGAGGGAGGAAGTAGGGAAAAGTGGGGCTTATACCAAGGGCTCAAGTAGAAAATGTTTTGGAATGCAACATATTTATAAATATGCTTGATACAATTGATATATGGAATATTATAATAGCTGTAATTTTTTAAAAAAAGAATTCTGTGTACTTGGCCACATGCTGAGTTATCTTTCTAGTGTAAACTATTGGGTGTAGTGCAAGGAACCCCTCATGAAAACAAAGACACTCTTCTCACTAAAGAAATTCAAAAAGGAGAATCTCTCCCAGAACCAAGGGGGAAAGGCCAGAAAACTCACCAGGTTCATGTCAAATTGTGTATAACTTAGCAGTAATAAAATTATAGTAGAAACTGGGCTGAGCCCGGGTGGCGTAGAGGTTGTGCGCGGGACTGCGGCCCACTGGGATGGAGGTTCAATTCCAGCAGTGGGGCTGGGCCTCCAGTTCCCACCACCAGAGGGCAGTGGTGCCAAAAAAAATTATAGTAGAAACCAAAGATATTTCATATCACATTATAGATATTATAAATTGTATTTTCAGTTATACTTTGGTAATACACAACTGTTATGATTTTACTGACCTCTTTGATCACACTGAAGAGCAAACACATTGGTATCTCAAATATTAGACTGGTTTCTGGGTATATTTGACTTGCTGATTTCAATTTTCCCTTATCAGCGCGATTCTTTCTAATTCGAAATATATACCACATACAAATTTTCACTCTGCTTGTCCACAAACTATCAGGATATTTTAATATAGTATTAGCTAGCTTAAGATAGAGGAAGCGCTAGCTGGCTATATTTAATGTAGCTTCTGTTGTACTAAAGATTTACGTCGTTATACTTCACACGATGTCCTTTCATCCAACGATATATTTGAACAATGCAGATTGCCTAACAATCCATTCTAGTGCTCTCTCCTCACTCCTGTCTTCAGTATTTACTTCCAAATTCCCCATTCTGTCTGATGTCTGAGGAAGCAGAAAACAGCAGGTTTCTTGGTTCCTTCCATGGTAGAATTATTTTAACATGTTATCACCAAACATAATGTTTGTTGAATGTATCACATTTTGGGGTTTTTTTTGGGGGGAGGGGGGCATCACTACCCTCTGGTGGTCGTGGGAGCTACCCAGCCTTGCTCCTGGAAAGCCGCTGCTGCAAGCCTGTGGGTTGCAGTCCCTCACTCAACCACTACGCCACTAGGGTTCAGCCCGAATTTATCACATTTTAATAAGATTTGATCCCCTTAGAGAGCAACTATGTCTCCAGGGAATACCAAAAATGGAATGGGACCAGGGCATGACATCCCATCAGACTTCACTAGAAAACACTCCTAAAGGATAACAAACAGAATTTGTACTATTTACAGGCTTTTCTTTTCATTTTTTGTCATTGGTTGTTGTTTTGTTTTCTATTGTTGCTCTGTGTTGTTTTTAGTGCATATTATTATCTGCAGGTATCTAGATAAGATGGGCAAGATAAACATGCTGAAGGAGAAAAGAATGAAACCAAAGTTTTGTGGTGGGAGTGGGGCATGGGAGAGGGGGAGGTGAGGGAAAGAAAGTGGGTATTAACAAACCCAGGACAAGGGAACAACAAGCAATTCAAAATCAATGGTGAGGAGGTTGTAGGATGCCTGGTAGGGCTTGATCAAGGGCAATGTAACTGAGAGAAAATACTCAAATCCAAATGAAGGCTGAACATGGTAGTGAAACAAGAGGAAAGTAAAAGGAAATAGGGGAAAGAACTACGAGGCAAAGGGCATTTACAGAGGTATAAATATAGGTATGTATATATAAATATATTTATATATGACAGTGGGAAAATAAACCTGTGTGTATACATATATATATATATATATATATTAGTATTTAGGTAGCAAATAGACATTTGGCCTCTACTCAAGTACTTCCTCAATATAAGAACACTGTGTTCTATTAGACAAGCATTCCATGATGCTTACCTTCCTGACATGATCACTGAAGAAAAAATAGGTGCATAAGCAAATGTGGTGAAAAAGCTGATGGTGCCTGATTATCAAAAGTTGTAGCACCTGGGATCTCAAAGGTTTGAAGATAAACAAGCAGCCATCTAACTGAGAAGTAACAAAAGCCACATGGTAGAAGCACACAAGCCTGTGCAATTACAAGGTGCTGATAGGATCAGGTACCAGGCATCAAAGAAGAAAAAAATCATTTCATTGTGAATGAGGGGAGTGCAGAGTGGAGACCCAAAGTCCATATGTAGGCAACTGGACATCTTCTTAAAGTAGGGTCCCAGGGAGGAGACGAGCCATTCTGGATGCACTATAGCACAAATAATATATACAACTTTCCTCGAGATTTTAATGCTTCTCCCACACCTCCTCCCTCCACTATTATGATCCCAATTCTACTTTACTAATCCAACTAGACAAGAGGATATACACTGGTACAGATAAGAGCTGGAAATCTAAGGAATTTAAGACAGATAAACCTATAAGAACCAATAATGAGGATAACAATACCAGAAGGGGAAGGGTGTGGTTGAGGAGAGAGGGAGAACCGGTCACAATGCTCTACATATAACTGACAACAGAAAAGTGGGTGAAGGATAACATCAGACATTGTAAGATGTGAAATAATAATAGTGATTTATAAATTATCAAGGGGTCATGAGGGAAGGAGTGTGGGAGAGGGGGTGGGGAGAGGAGCTGATACCAAGGGCTCAAGTAGAAAGAAAATGTTTTGAGAATGATGATGGCAACACATGGACAAATGTGCTTTACACAACGGATGGTTGGATGGATTGTAATAAGTGTTAAATGAGCCCCTAAAAAAAGTGATTTTTAAAAAGCGTTTGATCTCCTTTTGATCCATTTAAACATTGTATCAATGTTAAGAGAAAAAGCAAAGGGAAAGTACACAAGGAATAAACCATCTTTGAATACCATCTGATCACAGATCAGGGCTGTAAATTGCCTTGCTATCAAGCATGCTGAATTGGAAAATTGGTTATGGCAGATGTAGTTAGGTTAAAACATAATATCATATCATTTGATCTTCCTTTTGACCCATTTTAAGTTGTGTGTGTACTGCTTTCTTTTTAACCTGGGTTTTTTTTCTATTTTGTTTTGTTTTAGTTGTTAGTTTTTTTTGTATCTTACACCATCTGTTGTCCTCTCCCCCCCTCCACCACCACCCATATTTTGGCTGTTTGTCCCCCTGGGGGGAGGTATAATACATCAATCATTGCGATCATTTCACTTTTCCTCTCACTACTCTCTCACCCTCCTCTTTATACTCTTGGTATCATTACTCCCATTACTATTCCTGAGAGGTTTATCTGCCTTGGATTTCATGTGTCTAGAGCTCTTATCTGTACCAATGCATGTGCTCCAATCTAGCTAGTTGTGTAAGGTAGAACTGTGATCATGATCATGGTGTGGAGGGAAGGAATGTTGTGTTCATTGGTACTACACTGCACCCTGGATGAGTGCTCCCTGTTATATGAAGCATATCCAATTGTCTGCAGATGGACTTAGGTCTCCAAATCAGCCATCCTGTTCATATTGCTTATTTTGAGTTTTCTATGTCTGATACCTGATCTTATCGACACTTCATGGTCACACAGACTGGTGTGCTTCTTTCATGTAGACTTTGTTGCTTCCCTGCTAGATGGATATTTATTTAACTTCAAGGCTTTATTTATTTAACTTCAAACACTATATCTTGTAGTGGCTGGGCATCATCAGCTTTTTTCACCACATTTGCTTATGCACCTATTTTGTCTTCAGCAATTGTGTCAGGAGGATGAGCATCACAGGATGGCAGGTTACTAGAAGAAAGTGTGCTTATGTTGAGGAAGGCCTTGAGTAGAGACATAGTGTCCATCTGCTACCTTAATAATGAACATATAAATATGTGTACATAGACCTATATCCCTATCATTATATATATTTACCTATATAAATTCACACACACACATATATATATATATCTTCTGCTCCCTAGTTCTTTCCTCTATTTCCTTTTACTTTCATCCTTTTCCACTATCATATTCTACCAACATTCAGCATTCAGTAAGTCCTTTCAGCTACTTGCACTTGATCTAATCCCACCAGCCATTCTACACTCTCCTCGTCATTGATTTTAGATCCCTTGTTATTTCCGTGTCCCTGAATGTGTTAGCTTCATCTCCCCTATCCCCACCCTCCTTCTATCCCATGTCCCCACCCCCACCTCAAACCATTGGTCCACTGTTTTCGCTGTGAGATTGTTTATCCTGCCTATATTATATAGATAGACCTATAAAGAAAAGGAAAAAAAGCTATAGGTCCAGGTCTGTCTGCTGACCCTTATGAATGACTTCTGATCAAATCTGATGAGGTGTCAAGTCCTGCCATTCGAGTCTGAAGTCTGTTTTTGGAATTCCTTGGTGACATCATTGCTTTGCTTCCCTAGTTGCACTCCCTTCATGTTTTGCCCTTGTGTGTGTGGTCAGATCAGGCACAATTCCCACATTGTGTCTACAGTGCTGTACCTTGTAATGCTGTGGGTCAGTGAGTGGGATGTTATGTCATGTCATGTCATGCCTCTCTCTTTCCTTCCCTCTTAGTTTTTTCCCTTGTGATCTGAGAAGCCCTAACAATTTCCCTGGGCTATATATTCAGTGCTGTCCTCTGTAGTGCATTCTTTTGGGAAGGAAGTCAACGTAGTTGAGATTGGGGTCAGCACTGCAGACTTCTCTGTTAGCTCATGGCTCCACACCAGTATGTTTCCCCTCAAAGCTTTAGAGCACTAGGTTGGGGTCTGGCCCCTCCGCCCTGTACACCCACTACCATCATCCTTTTGTTTTCTTTACCTCACCATTTTAGTTGACTGTCATATACATCCCTGAGTTGGGTCTGACCCCTGCCTGAGTGCCTACACCTTGTCTAAGGAATTTAGGCATTTAGTGGCTTTTCCCCTATGTCCACTCTGATTTTTAACTTACCTCAGTAACTCATGTTGTACTTGTCCTCCTGTGCTTGCCTTACTTCACTTAGCATAATTCCCTCCAACTCTTCCCATGCATGATGTGCTTCATGCATTCCTTGCTGATTTTGGGGGATGTGCAGTACTCCATTGCATGAATATACCTTAGTTTTTTATCCATTTTTCTGTTGATGGAAATTTAATTTGTTTCCAACTCTCTGCCATTGTGAATTGTGCTGCTTGAGATGAAAAGTAGATTGCAGATGTCAGGATGTGGTCTGTTTCTTACTTCTTCTTGGTATATGCCCAGAACAGGATTGCTTGGTCATATGGTAGCTCAATTTCCATTTGTTTTAGGTATTACCAAATCGATTTCCACAATGGCTGCACATACTTACAGGACAAAAACAGTGGTTGGAAATTCCTATCTCACCACACCTGTTACTCTCAGATTATTTAAAATTGGACTATTCTTAAGGTATTAGATGATATCTCATAATTGTTTTTATTTGCATTTCCTTTATGGCTAATGATCGGTAACATTATCTCATCTGTTTATTGGCCATTCTGATTTCCGCCCTTTTGAAACTTTTGTTCAGGTTTTTTGCCCACCTCCTCAATGGGCTATTTGATTGCTTTTTTAGATTTTATTAATAAGGCCCTTTCCTGATGTGTCATTGCTAAAGATGCTTTCTGAATCTGTGGGATCTCTTTATACTTATACTTTCTTGGTGAAGTTTTTCAATCTACACAGGTATTTTATCTTCAGTATATCCCTCTTGTCCATTTGTGCTTCCTCTGTGTTTGCAGCCTTCCCTATTTCTGACTGTCTTTGTATTTCCTATGCCAAATTTCTTAGATTTCTCCCAATTCTCTCATTGATAACCCAAATAGTTTGGGGTTTTAGATTGATTTTGTGATGCAACTTGAATTTATTCTTGTGCATAGAGTGAGGTAAGAGACTTGCTTCATTTTTCTGCACATAGAGGTCCATTTTTTTCCAGCACCAATTATTGAAAAAGGCATCTGCTTCATATTTGATATTTGGGGGGGTCCTTATCACAGATCAGTTGCTGTGTACTGATGGTTTAATTTCTGAGTTTTTAGTTCTTTTCCATTGATTGGAGTACCCGTCATTATATCAGTATCACATTCGTTTGACCACTGTGGCTATATAATAGGTGCTAGTCAGGTAAAGCAATCCCTCCAACTTTGCCCTTCTTCTTGAAGAGTTCTATGCTAACTCTGGGTTTATCCCCTCTCCATATGAAGTTGGTCGTCAGTCTTTCAATTCTCTGAAGAAATATATTGATATTTGTTTCAGGATAATATTAAAGTTATATAGTGCCTTGGGCTGGACTGACATCTTTACTATATTATTTCTTTTGATCCATGAGCATTCTTGCAATATTGTATCTGTAGTTGACCACATACAAATATTTTGGGTTATTTTTTGTTAAGTATTTTCCTAGATATTTCAACTTGTGCTTAGCAATTTTGAAGGGTACTATCTTTTTGTTCTCCTCTTCTCTGGTCTCATCCGATGTATGTAGCAACCCAGTAGATTTGTTTGTTGATGCCATATTTTGCCACTCTTCCACATTCCTCTCTCACATGCTACACTACTCTTGTGGAGCTCTGGAGGATTTCCCACATACAAAAGCATGACATTTGCAAATGATGGCTTCGCCTCTTCTTTCTCAAGACAAAGACTTCTGACATAGTTCCTCTGCCTTATATTGGTAGCTAGGACCTCTAGAACAATAGTAATTAAAAGTGGAGAAAAGAAGCATCCTTGTATTCCATCAGTGGGATAATTTTCATCTTTTGTCCATGGTCAACCACATTGGATGTTGATTCATATATACTTTTTCATAAATTCCGTCATAATGGAATTTGCTTTCCATTCTTATCTTCTTGAGAGTCTTAAACAGGAGCAGATGGTAGATGTTATCAAATGCTTTTTCTAAATCTATCAATATTATTTTCTAAATCTATCCAAATCTCCATCTAAAAATATTTTAGAAAAATATTTTCTAAATCTGTCAATATTATCATGTGTTTTCTCTCTATTTTCTTGTCACTGTGAATTGGATTGTCCTGTTGACTCTGCTCTAATTGTTACAAGTTTGATGCCAACAAATCAATCATAAGTCTCTCTTTCTTTTTCATGTGTGCATTTATTGCTATCAAACTTCCTCTGATAACTGCTTTTGCTGTGTCCTAAAGGTTTTGATACATCATATTCTCATTCTCCTTGGTTTCTAAAAACTTCCTAATTTCATCTCTGATTTAGGTCAATATTCACTCATTTTGCGGTTGAACATTATTTATTCTCCAATCCTTATTTTCTTAATCAACATTTTCTTGATGTCCAGTCTTATGGCATAGTAGTCCAACAGAAATTGGAGTGACCTTTATGAGCTTCAGTTTACACATGCTGAACTGGTGTTGCATGATGCAGTATATCTTTAGGTATGTGCCATGTAGGTTTGAAAAGAAAGTGAATATTTTTTGCATTTGGGCAGAGAGCTCTGAAAATAAGCTCTGACTACTAAGTCAAGTCACCTAATTATAGAGTTTAGTTCTGCAACTTCCCTGTTAACTTCTTCCCTGTGATTGATCCTTCTCAGAGAATGGTGTATTAGAGTCAACGGTGATTGTTGCGCCCTTAATTGCTTTTACTCAACTTTTGAGGTGTTTGGCAGATTCTGTGGGTCTCTTATTGGGCGTGAATGTTTATTTTTCTCACTAGTTCTTGGCCTATTGATCCCTTGAGCATCAGACAATGCTCATGTTATGGTTTTCACAATGAGATCAATTTTGTTAGAGATTAGGATTACAACACCTGCTTTTTATTAAGTTGCATTTGTTTGGTATATTTTTCTCCAGATTTTGATTCTTAGTCTTTTTTTTTTTTTTTTTGCCAGCTTGAGATGTGTCTCAACACAGATCAATGGGTTGTATTTCCTAAGCCAGTCTGCTCTTCTCTTTCACTTAATGGATGGAATCAGTCCGTTGATATTCAATTATTATATCCAGCTATGAACTCTGTGAAATCATTTTGTACCTTGTTGGGCTTGGTGGTGATTTCCTACTGCCCTCCTTATCAGTATATTCTGCATGTGGTGGTGGTGGTGGTGCAGTAGCTAGTAGAGAGGTGGAATTTCATTATTGTCTTCTTTTCACCCTTGAGCCATTGTTATCTTGGGACTTGGTTTCAATGTATTGGCTTCTAGGTGGAGTTGCTCTATTTGGTGGTCTCCTATTTGTGCTTGGTGAGTGTTCTTCTGAACACAATGGGTCAGCAAGAATTTTTTGTAGAGTTAGGTTTCTTTTCAAGTATTCCTTGAGTTTTTCCAGATCCAGGAAAGTTCTTACTTCTCCATCTATCTTGATAGATAATTTAGCAGAGTAAAGTTTCTTGGGTTGGCATTGTTCTCTTTCGATTCTCACAAGATGCTACTCCACTCTTCTTCTTCCTGGTGTCTGCTGATAGGTCTGAGCATATTCTTATTTGATAACCTTTATAGGTGACTACTTTTCCCCTAGTTGATCTTATGATTTCCTCTTTTTCCTCAAAGTTGGATGGTTTAACTATTATATGTCTTGCCTAATTTTTTCTGGAATTCAGTCTAGTTGCTGTCCTAAATAGTTACCTGATTCTCATTCATTAAGTTGGAGAAGTTTTCCTCTAGGAATTACCGTGCTATTTTTGTTATTGACTTCTTTCTTAGGTTTTGTTCTGGTAATACAATTATTCAAATGTTCCTCTTCTTCCCATCAGACATTGTCTTCAGGTTTTCTTAAGCTTCTCTGACTACTTTGTTTCACCGTCCTTCTAGTTTGTTAAAGTCTGTTTATCCTTGAGGTCATTGGTACAGTTCTTACTTCTTCTAGCCTATTAGTGAATTCTGTTAACTTGTCATTTAGTTTTGTTTCCTTGTTCCTTAACCCTTGTATTTCTCTCTGATGAGTGGCCTTTATCTCTTCTATTGTTTCATACTTTTTTATATTGCTTCCGTCATATCTTGTGTGATTGCAAGTAGCATTTTGCTGATTGCTTTCTGTGGTAGATCAAATTCTACTTTTTCTATGCACGTGATTATGTTCAGGACTTCCTCCACCATTGCATTTTGTTTTTCTTATTTGTTCATTGAAGTTGATGTAGCTGGTTGCTGTCTGTGTGTCATTTTAGAGGAGTTCAGCTTTATTTTCTGGAGAGTCAAAGAACCCTGGGCTCTCTTTTGGCTGGTAGGAATGCTTTTGTGGGATGTCTATAGCCAACTGTGCTGGGGAAGTTGGGGTTATCACTTTAGCCCACTAGAGTTTCCCTCCACCCTAGCTTACCAGGATTCCATTGTTTGGAGGGCAGATCAGATGGCTTTCTCAGACATCAAAGTCAAATTCTGCAAAGTGATCTGGCCACAGCATAAAGCTTAGCATCCTCTAGGGATGCTGTAGGAGTCCATTTGCAGTTGCATATATGTTGCATATAAAGTGCTGGTGGAGTCTGACTGCAGTGGCACAGACCATGGTCTGAAGGTGAGTGTGGGTCTGGGCATAGGAGTACAAGGTAGAGTGGGTAGGGTGGCACTGAAGGGTCTGTCCATAGCTAAAGGCACAGTGGGCAGGCAGCAAGAGAGTTCTGGGCACCATGCATGGAAGCCATGAACTTCCCTTGGGAGTACAGCAGGCGTGATAGAGGGAGGCCACTCTCTGAAGGTGGGAGAGTGCTGTGTGTGATGGGGGCCACTGCCAGCAAATGGAGGAATGGTCCCTGGCATAACAGGGAAAGTCACAAACAGACAGTAGTGATTTGGGGGGGGTGGGTAGGGATGTCAAACCCCAGCTGCAAGAGCCACCCCTGAGCAGCTGGTAATCTTGGAACATGACAGCTGGGGTACAGATTGATGAATGGTGTGGTGGTAATGCAGTGGGATCCAGAGCAGTGCAGGTGATGCGGACTGGTACAGTTTTTGCCCAGGTCTCAGGTCCCCAGGAATCTACAGCAGTTGTAGGAGAGGGGGTTAATGTTGATTATTGGTTCCAGGAAGATCTCTGGGCTGTCATAGAGATTAACTGACAAGCTTACATCTCCAACTGAGCCTTGAATCTCCTACTGGGTTTTCCATTCTCCCTATTTACCACTCTCCATGGAACTACCTGCATGGGCTGCCTACCTAGTTGCTATCTTACCAGAAGCCCCCAATTCTTTAATTTTCATTTTTGTATGTTTTTCAGTATACAAAATCTAGGATAAGCAAATCTATATAAATAATTCCTACATTAATAGTTTCTTGTGGGTACACCAGGGAATGTTGAAGGGAAATGGGTAGGAATAACAAAGAGAACAAGTAAAAACAAAATGGTTTTAATGGTTGTAATGATTGCACAACTCTTCTTCATATGATTGAAGTATTAAATTTTATCACATATGGATTATGTTCCAATAAAACTGCTTACAATTAAACAAAGATGTACACTGGATATGTTTTTTTTTTAATTTACGAAAGTATATATTTCTGTTCTTTGAAGAAAATTTATCCATGTATAAGTACTAAGCTAATCCAATTTAGAATAATGATTGAATGGAGCATAGATACATTTAAGTGGCATAAACACCTACATGAAAAAATTTAAACTGACCTGGTTCCTTTGTCTCCCTGTCATCAGGTTTTTCACTTTGCAAAACAGTCTAAACCTTAGCCTTATAAATATATTTCTGGAACATAAATACTACATTACTTTACTTAGCAATTCCTCAACACATAATAAAATCACAAAATCCTTGCCATAAAAATTTGCAATATAGTCTTGTAATTTGTATCTTTAACTGCTTTCTTTATGCACCCAAGAGCTGTCAAGATTACATTTTTTTCTTGTTAGTGGCATTTTCTTTTCTTTTTTTTTTTGTTTCCTTCCTTGGTGGAACTATCTGACCATTTCATCACCAAATATGTTTGCTGAATTTCCCATATTTTAATAAGATAAGGATTTCTCCCCTCATGCATTTTATTATATATGTCTATATGCATTGATTTAAACATATTATTAGGCATTGAAAAAGTACTAGGCAAAATTCAAACATAACTAATATATCAGTGAATAAAATAAATTAAAGAATTAGCCCCTGCAGATCTAACAACCTAGAAAGGGAGAATCACAAAACAATAATAATTTATGTAAGGTAGTTTTCTATTTTTGTTTTAGCTAACATAAAATGCTGTTGAGTCTTGGAGAATGATGGTGAATTTTAATAAGTGTAATCAGTCCTTCTAATTATGATTGCTATTTCAAGTGTGGTGTCTTTACAGGGATATATTAACATATACCATTGCACATAACATATAACTAATAATTTTGCTAATGTTTTCTTTCTTTACACTAACAGAGAACACAAGAAGTAATATTCTCTTACCTGGAAAGAGGAATAACATGTCTCAATTTTAACCACAGAACTGTGTCAACATTGGCTATTTGCCACCATTTAATTATAATTTGGGTCATCTCAACAAACCAAAGGATATTTTACTCTATTGCTGGCATCACACATGAAAAGGAAGAAGTGTACATATTTTAATGTTTTAGTAGTACACATGGACATCGGAGGGGGGAAAGGCAAATCCATGGAAAATACACAGATCTATATAACTCAGGGATCTGTCACCTCATTTAAATATCTGGCAGCAGGCAGTAGTAAAGAAGCTACCCATCTATCAAATATTCATGTTTTTACTGAAACATATGTTGCTGTACCTTACAATCTTTATTGCTGAAAGTTCAAAATGCTGAGAATTTGGAGGCAATAAATATCAACCACATTTGCTATGTAATTGAAAGACGTCAGATGTTAGCAGATTGAAAAAGAAAAGCTCGTTTGGCTGATGAGCACTAAAATTTAAGTAACTCCATAGTTAGCTTTTGACACCATGACCCAACAGATGCTAATGATGTTTAAGTGCTCTTTAGACACTATGCCTTGCCTGTATAGGAAAATCACAACAGGATCATAACATTTTGCTGCAAAATAAAAAAAGCAATTCTCCTTTTTTGACAGTCTTTAGATCAATTGATTGAAATATGTACTGTACAATGTAGCACTCCATATTCAACAGGGAATTTTATATGCTTATTTATAGTATTTTGTTAAAGGCAAAAAGAATTTATATAAATAGGATGTTCATGCTTCTACTGCTCCTACGCTTCGTTCAAGAAAGACTTAAGATAGCTCATAAGGTCTAACTTAAAGATAATCATTTTAATGGGGGCTCATACAACACTTATCATAATCTATACATACATCCATGTATGCAAAGCACATCTGTACACTCATTGCCATCATATTCTCAAAACATTTTCTTTCTACTTAAGTCCCTGGTATTAGATCCTCATTTCCCCCCTCTTTTCCCACATCCCCTCTCTCATAAACCCTTGATAATTTATAGATTATTATTATTTTGCTTTATTATGCACTGTCCAATGTCCCTCTTCACCCACTTCCCTGTTGTCCATACCCCAAGAAGGAGGTTATATGTCGATCCTTATCATTGGGTCCCCTTTTCTATTCCACCTTTGTTACACCCTCCCGGTATGACCCTTGCTCCTGAAGGGATCATTAGTCCTGGATTCCCCACGCTTCTGCTTCCTATCTGTACCAGTATACATACTCTGGTCTAGACAGATTTATAAGGTACAATTGGTATCATGATAGTGGGGGTAATGAAGCATTTAAGAACAAGAGGAAAGTTGCATATTTTATCATTGCTCCACTGTACCCTGACTGGCTTGTCTTCTCCCAAAAACCCTTCTGTAAGGGGATGTTGCTTCACTTACAGATGGGCTTTGGGTCCCCAATCTGTACTCCCCCTCATTTATAATGATACAATTTTTAGTTCTTTGATACCTGATACCTGATCCCTTCAATACCTCATAGTCACACAGGCTGGTGTGCTTCTTCCACGTGGGCTTTGTTGCTTCTCAGCTAGTTGGTCACTTGCATCTCTTCAAGTCTTGAAGACTCCAAACACTATATCTTTTGATAGGCAGGCACCATCAGCTTTCTTCACCACCTTTGCTTATGCACACATTTGTCTTCTGTGACTGTATCAGGAAGGTAAACATCATGGAATGTCAATTTAATAGAACAAAGTGTTCGTACATTGAGGAAGTACTTCAGCGGAGGTTCAATGTCCATGTGCTGCCTTATTACTAATTCTATAAGTATATACACATAGATCTATTTTCCCATCATCATATATAAATATATTCACCTATGTATACACCTGTATTTATACCTCTATAAATGCCCTTTGTCTCCCAGGTCTTTCCTCTATTTCCTTTTACTTTCCTCTTGTCTCACTATCTTGTTCAGCCTTCAATTGGTTTTCAGTAATTTCTGTTACATTTCCCCTTGATCAATCCCAATCAGGCATCTCACACCCACTTTGCCACTGATTTTGTTCCCTTATCCTTGGGTTGGTCAATACCATCTCCTTTCCCCCATGTCCCATCTCCCATGTCCTCCTGGAATCATCAGTCCCATTGCTTTCTCCTTCAGAATCACCAGTCCCATTGTTTTCTCCTCCAGACTATTCCTCCAGCCTATATTATCTAGATAGGAAATCTAACTTGTTCTTTCTTGACTTTTTTAAATCATGTTTTATGTACTCAATGTATATTATGTTTTTTTTTCAATGTTGTTGTGGGCTCTTACATCTCTTACACATTCCATATATCAACTTTATCAAGCATATTTGTACACAAGTAGCCATCTTCATTTCCAAATATTTTCTACTTGAGTCCTTGGAATAAGTTCCTCTTTCCCCCTCCTCTTTTTAATAAATCATTTTATTGGGGGCTTATACAACTCCCATCACAATCAGTATACATGTCAATTGTATGCAGACCTCACTTGCACACTCATTGCCATCATCACTCTCAAAATATCCTCCCTCCATTTAGGGCACCAGTACCAGCTTCCCATATTTCCTTTCCCTCCCCACTCTGTCACCCCCTTGAAATCTAACTTCTAATGATCTATTTTAACTGGAGTAT
Source organism: Nesogale talazaci (assembly GCA_004026705.1). Taxonomy (NCBI): domain Eukaryota; kingdom Metazoa; phylum Chordata; class Mammalia; order Afrosoricida; family Tenrecidae; genus Nesogale; species Nesogale talazaci. The sequence goes on along the minus strand of PVJH01012824.1, from coordinate 27,632 downwards.
ATCCTTGATGTCTGGGTTATAGCATGAGTGAAGATATAGCATGAGTGAAGATATAGACTATATGAACTCCACTGTGATAATTAAAATTTTGGGCCAGGATTCTCAGTGATCTGTACTTAAAGACCTCGCAATCACTCATGATGAGATCTAGCACAATGTAATCTTTCATAATGAGTGGTTCCTTAATTGAAGGGACATTTCTTTGAGGTGCAAGTTGCTTCTAATATAAGTGAATGCTTAGGGAAAGAATTCTTTTTGCTTAGTTTTGATCCTTCAACAGGTTATTCGACATATGGTTCTTTGGAATTGAGAAAACATACTGTCTGATTGTCTACTAATCCTGGAAGCTACCAGTTACCTACCATATGACCTAGTCATCTTGGGATCATTCATCTCTCCAGCCACAAGCCTGAATTACTGACCTTGAATTCATTCTCTGCTGTAGTCCAACCTGTTGCTTTGCTGTTGACCTTGGGCTTATCAGTCTCCAAGCTTTGTGAGTCAAGAGAAACCTATAATCTACCATCTGCTTCTCTAACTTGGAATTTACCCCAATTTGGAACTTGTTTGCTTCTACAAACCATATATATATATATATATATATATATATATACACACACACACACACATATATATATACACACACACATATAACATAACTTACTAGTTTTGTTTTGTTTCTTTTGAGAATCCAGACTAAAACAAGCAATATCAACAATATCAACAATTTTGAACTAAACGACACTTGCAGAATAAAAGGGTTTATTAAAAAACTGCAATTTGTTGATGACACAATCTTGCTGAAAGTGAGAGGACTTAAAGCACTTACTGGTGAGCAAAGTCTACAGCCTCCACTATGGATTGTGCTTCAACATAAAGAAAATGAGAAGCCTCACAAGTGGACCAAGACACAATATCATAAAAAATAAAAGTAAACAGAAAATATTGATGTTGTCAAGAATTTCACAAACAATGCTTATGGAAACAGCAGTCAAGAAAGCAAATGAACTATTGCATTGGGTGAATCTGCTGCACAAATCTCTTTGAAGAATTGAAAAGCAAAAATGTCATTTTTAGGACTAAGGTGAACTTACCCAAACTGCACTATCACGAAAGCTGGAAAATGAATATGGAAGATTAAAGTGGTTTATTTGGACTATGGTGTTGGGAGTGAATATTAAATATAACACAGATAAGAAATTTTAATTTGTCTTGAAAGAAGTACAGTCAGAATGTTCCTTAGAAGCAAACATGATAAGATTTCATCTCATGTATTCTGGAGAAAATGTCAAGCATTGTAAAGTAGTGGTTCTTAAGTACTGTCAAGGAGGTCAGGCAGAGCTAGATCAAGGACAGTGTAGCTGAGAGGAAATCCTGAAACCCATATGAAGGCTGAACATGATAGTGAGACAAGAGGAAAGTGAAAAGAAATAGAGGAAAGAACTAGGAGGCAAAGGACATTTAAGAGGCAAACATATGCATACATATGTAAACACAGGCATACCTGTGTAAATATATTTATATGTGACAAAAAGGAAATTGATCTATGTACATATATTTATAGGGTTAATATTAAGGAAAGAAGTACTCCCCCAACACAAGAACACCTTGTTCTAATAACTTAGTCTGAGATGCTCACCTTCCCAACACAATTGCTGAGGACAAAGAAGATGGAAAGCAAATGTAGCGAAGAAAGCTGAAGTTACCTGTCTATCAAAAGATGTAGTGTCTCATGTCTTAAAAACTTGAAGATAAACAAATGGTCATTTAGCTGAGAAGCAACAAAGCCCACATGGAAGAAGCACAGCAGCCTGGGTGATCACGAGGTGTTGAGGGTATCACCTATCAAGCATCAAAGAACAAAAAAATCATACAGTGAATGAGGGGGAGTACAGAGTGGGGACTCAAAGTCCATCTGTGGGCCACTGAACATTCCCTCACAGAAGGTTCTCAGGGAGGGCATGAGGCAGTCAGGGTGCAGTGTAGCAATGATGAAACATACAATGTTCCTCTAGTTCTTGAACACTTCCTCCTCTCCCACCCCCCACTATCATGATCTTAGTGCTACCTTACAAATCTGGCCAGAACGAACGATGTACACTGATATAGATAGGAACTACAAACACAGGGAAACCAGGCCAGAAGAACCCCTTTGTATCAGTGAGAGGAACAACAAGGGGAGGTTTGAGGGAAGATGGGATAGAAAGGGAGCATAGATTGCAAGGCTCTTCATATGGCCTCCTCCCTGGGGGATAAACAGTGGAGAAGTGGGTGAAGGGAGACATTTGATAGTGCAAGATATGACAAAATATTATCAGGGGTTCATGGGAAGGGGTGAACAGGGAGGGGGAGGGAAATGAGGAGTGGATATCAAGGACTCTAGTAGAAAGCAAGTGTTTTGAGAATGATGAGGGAAAGAAATGCATAAAAGTGCTTGACACAATGAATGTATGTGTGGATTGTGGTAGAAGTTTATTCCATCTCAGAGTGACTCTATTTTTGACAGAGCATGCTCATCCCTGCCCTGTGCCACCCTCACAATTGCTGCATTCTCGTCTAGCACTGTGGCTGCTGTGTCGATCCGCTTTATGAAGAGACGTCGTCTTTTTCTTCGTCAGTCTTCCTCATTCAATGTCTAACTTTCACGTGCAATTCAGGTGACTGAAAGTACCACGCCTCAGGTCAGGCACACCTTAGTCCTGAGACTAAGATTCTTGGTTTTCAACACTTTAAGGAGGTCTTGTACAGCAGATATATTCAATGCAATGAATGTGTGGGTTGATCTCTTAGCTGCTGGGTCCATGATTATTGATGATAGATCCAAGCAGTATAAAATCCTGGGTAATTTCAATAATTCTCTTTTGATCATGGATTTACCTCTTGGTACAAATGTAGCATTTTGGTTTCTCTATATTACATCATAAATCCATATGGAAGGGGGCAATCCTTCATCTTCATCAGGCCTCCTCACTTTCAGCAAGTAAGGCTGTGTTATCTACATTTTGCCGGTTGTTAATAAACCTTCCTTCCTCCAATCGTGCTGTCTCATTCTTCATATATTCCAGTTTCTCTGATTATTTGCTCAGCAAACAAATTGAAGAAGCATGCTGACAGGATACATTCCTGATATAGACCTCTTAAAAAATTAACAATGCAGTATTTCCTTTTTCTGTTTGCACAACTGTCTCTTGACCAGTGAACAAAATTCCTCAGGAGCACAATGAAGTGTTCTGGAATGCCCATTCTCCTCCAGGCTACCCATAATTTGTTATGACCTACACATTTAGATGCTTTTACATAGTCAATAAAATATAAATAAACATCCTTCTGGTATTCTCTTTCAGTCAAAATCCATTTGACATCAGCTATGATATCCCTTTTTTGAGGCTTGAATTCCTGTCAAATCCATGTCAATGTCCTGCTGGAAACACTCTGGAATGATCTTCAGCAAAATGAAACTTGCATGAAATATCATTGATATTGTTCCATAATGTGTGCATTCTGTTGGATCTCCTTTTTTTGGGAACTGTCTTCTAAATTTCTTGACACAAAAGATTGCTTCCAGTGCTTCATCACCTTGTTGAAACATGTCAGTTGGTACTCCATCAATTTCTGGAGCCTTCTCATTTTTGTCCTCAGTGTAGTTTGAACTTTTTGCTTTTGTACCATCATGACAGCACACACGTCACCACAGCAAAACAAACTGAGACAAGTCATAGTATAAAATAGAGTGTCATCAGAGACTATGATGATATGGATTGTCAGAGTGCTTGCAACACAATGACTCCAAGGAAAGCCACAATTATAAGAGTAGTGTGGGAATGGTTTTGCTTCATTCTGTTTTAGATGTTTTGCTATGATGTGGAGCCACATCAATAACACCTGAAAACAACACCAATAGGGTCAACAAACAGAAAAATGCAATATTTTCGGGTAGACATAAAAATGTGACATTTAATAGACCCTATACTGGATGTTCAAAACATCTCAATAATTATTATAAGGACAAAGAATTAAAATCAAATGTGGCATACGTGTATTCTTTGATCAGTTTGGTATCCTGTCACAAATAAATAGCAGAACAGTATCTGAAAGGTCAACAGGTATTTAGAAATTCAAATGTATATACCAACAAAATGTGTGATATAATTAGTGCCGTAATCTGAAATAATAACTGCATTTTGAACACCGTATTAGTCCAGGTAGATTAGAGAAACAAATCCATAGACGCGCCACTGTGTATAGGAAAGAGTTTTAAATACAAGAGCAATTGAATCTTGAGAAAACACCTCAGCCCAATCCAGATCAAGTCCATAAGTCCAATACTAGCCAATAAATCTGTTACTAATCTATAAAATCCTTTTAAGGCTCATGAACCACATATAATGATGCCAAATGCATGAAGATCACACATCACTGGGTAGAGTCTTGTGAATCCAGTGAGCTAGGTTTCCAGGTGGCTCTTCCAGCTTCAGGTACTGGCTGCATCAGACTAATTGGCTTGCCTCAAAGGGAGAGAGCATGTGTCCCATTTCTAACGAGTGATTTACCTACTTAGCACCCCCAAATGAGGTCATCAGGGTGCAATCTAATTGGCTAATCTCCACCCCTTAACTCTTAATACTTTCAAATTAACAACAGATTATGTAATTACCAGAAACACAAATATAATCACTTATTTCAAAGGGGTTACACAGATGTTTAATATGAATAATTCAAAATCAAGTATCTTAGTATCTAGCTTAAGAAGTGGTGAAAATTAGTGAAAATTAAGATAAAATATGGTAGGTATAAGAAAATAAATTTTAGAATAAAAGCAGGTAATTAATGAAATTGCAAATTCAAATTTAAAAAAATTAAGTTGACAGGGGACGCTCCTGTAAATCAACAAATAGACCTTGAACTACATTCAGATTTTTATATTGTTATTATTTTTATTTTTTTACATATATATGATTGGGGCTTTTTTGTTATTATCATTGTATTATTTTCTTTGGTTGCTTCATTTTAGTATGCCATTTCTTTGTGCATATTGCTATTTCTGCAGGTCTATCTAGATAAGATAGACTGGATGAGCAGTCTGGAGGTGAAAATGACAACACTGGTGGTTCCAGAAGGGACATGGGAGATTGAGAGGAGGGGGAAAAGAGGTGGTGTTGACCAGCCCAGGGATAAAGGGACAACACGTGATTGAAAATCAATGACCAGGTGGGTGTGAGAGGTTCGATAGGAATTGATCAAGAATAATGTAACAGAGAGAAAATACTGAAACCCAAATGGAGGCTGAGCATGATAGTGGGACAGGAGGAAAATAAAATGAAATAGAGGAAAGAACTGGGCGGCAAAGGGCATTTATAGAGGTCTAAATATAGGCATGTACATAGGTGAATATATTTATATATGATGATGGGGAAATAGATCAACTTTCATAAACTTACAGGGTTGGTATTAGGTCAGCAGATGGGCATTGGAACTTCACAGAAGTATTTCCTCAGTGCAAGAATATTTTGTTCGACTAAATTGACACTCCATGATGCACCCCTTCCCGACACCATCACTGAAGACAAATGTGTACATAAGCAAAGGTGGCAAAGAAAGTTGATGGTGCCTGGCTATCAAAAGATGTCATGTCTGGGGTCTTAAAGACTTGAAAGTAAATAAGCAGCCATCTAGCTCAGAAGCAACAATACCCACATGGGAGAAGCACAGCAGCTTGTGGGACCACAAGGTGTCAAAGGGAGCAGTTATCAGGCTTCAAGAATTAAAAATCATAACATTGCATGCTCACCTTCCTGATACCATCGCCGACAACAAATGTGTGCATAAACAAATGTGGTGAAGAAAGCTGATGGTGCCCGGCTATCAAAAGATATAGCAAAACAAAAATTATATGATTATAAATGAGGGGGAGTACAGATTGGGGACCTAAAATCCATTGGTAGGTGAAGTGACACCCCTTTACAGAGGGGTTGCAGGGAGGAGATGCACCAGTCAAGGTACAGTATAGAAACAATGAAACATGCAACTTTCCTCTAGTTCTCTAATGCTTTCTCCCACCCACTATCATGATCCCAATTCTACCTGACAAATTCAGCTAGACCAGGGGATGTACACTGGAGTTGGAAAAATGGAGAATTCAGGATAGATGATCTCTTCAGGACCAGTGGTGGGAGTGGTGATACTGGGAAGGTGGAGGGATGGTGGTATAGAAAGGGGGAACCGTTTTTAAGGATCTACATATAGCCTCCTCTCTGGAATATGGACAACAGGGAAGTGAATGAAGAGACACATTGGACAATGTACGATGTGAAAAAGTAATAACAATTTGTAAATTACTAAGGGTTCATAGGGGAAAGGGAGTGGGGAGAGAGGGGAAATATGGGGAGCTGGTACTTGAACCCTAAGTGGAGGGAGGATGTTTTAAGAGTGATGATGGCAACAAGTGTGCAAATGTGGTTTGCATATAATTAATGGATGTATTGGTCATGATGGGAGTTGTATGAGCCCTCAATAAAATGATTTATATAAAATAATTGATTCTTTTCTCTTTTTTGTGGGCATCACTGCCCCATGGTGGGAGTAGGAGGCCCAGCCTTGCTCCTGGAGAGTTGCTGCTGGATTTGAACCACCGACCCTGTGGGCCACAGCCCCGCACACAACCACTGTGCCACTGGGGTTCAGCCCAAAAATAATTAATTCTTTGAAAACATTAGAAAATACATATTTATAATACATGTGATCATGAGAACTCATATAAATAAAAATTTGTGAAATGAGATATAAAACATAATTATAGATCCTATAAACACTAAAGGTATATTAGAAGTTGGGAATCATTCAGTACTAAGAAATTTAACAACTCAAGTGAACTAATTTCCTGATAAAAATGGCAAAGTTGGCATAGAAAAAGTAGAAAATATGAATACCATCATATCAGTTTTATGCAATTAAGTTCTTAATTTTAAACTTCTACAAAGAAATTTCTGCCCTGCTTTGTTAATTATTGAAGTGATCAGTTATGTGAATCATTTAGAAACATTAGTAATTTTCTCACAAATCTTCTCAATAAGAAGAGGATGAAGAAAGGCTTTCCAACTTGTTTTATGAGTCCAGAATATGCATAATATCATAATTTTTAAAAATACTTTTTAAATATAAAATTCTTAATGAGCACAGATACAAATATCATTAAGATAGTACTCAATCAATATATAAAAATTATAACACTTTCATCAACATTGGACTTCCCTCAAGAAGGTCCGTTTGATTTATCACTAGAAAATTAAATATGTAAATATAACCTCTATAGACTCAGTAGAGAAAAAATGCTTTTTATAGCATTCAATATCCATCCCTAAGAAACATTGTCATAGAAACGGGAGTAGAAAATAATTTCTTTAATAAGTTATAGACCACCAACAACAAATTTGAGATGGATCTTTTTCCACATTAACACCAGCTACTGTAACACCATCTTGTTGACTGCTGAATGACTTGCCTCCTTCCCTGCCCATTGCAGAAAGTCCCGCTAGTAATTGTTTTTGGAATGTACTCTTATGGTCCCATGATTGGGATGTCTTAATAAATCTTGTTATTTTTTAATATTGTTCCTTTTGATGTTGTAATCTGGGCATTATAATTAATCTTACTATTTTTTATTTTGTTATCCAGGGTGTTTTAATCAATCCTGCTTTGCAACTATGGTTTTGTAATGGATGCACCCTGCTTTGATCAAAAGAAAGTTAGCATTAATACTGCTTTCTGCTTTTGCAATACCTGTTTGCTGTACTGGAAAATCACTGATAAATGTGGTTAGGTTTTGTTTGGGTTGGGTTTTTTTTTCTTTTTTGCCTATATAAATTGGCTATTATTTCCACTCAGGACTGCAACTTAAAGAATTGCTTTTAGATTCTTGCCATCTGGTTAACTAAATTAAGACTCTTCTACATTTCAAGACATTATAGTTGTGGCCATTTATTCGAAACTCTACAACATAGATTGCTTTTATAAGTTATTGTGATTTGAGTCAAAGTTTATAAAACATAGTAGTTTCCATTCGTTCCACAATTCCTATATATTTTGAATCTTCTCATTGATTTCATTCCTCACTGTATAACAATATTCTTCCCTCATTCTCTGTCCTCCCTGCACTTACCATTTGCATTTGTCCTGCCTCCTTCTTCCCCTTAACCATCTGCGTGTTCTTTACTTGCATCTTGAGCAAAACAAAGTAAATCAGAATCCATTCTTCTTTTTTTCTTCTTCTTCAAAGAAACAAAACTAATCTGAAAAATACACAGCCCGTGCTATTGTGCAAACATTGGACTACTAACCACAATATCAGCGGTTCAAGCTCACCCACCATTCCAAGGGGAAAAGATGAGGTGATTTGCTCTAGCAAAGATTTAAAACCCTGGAAATCCAATAAAACAGTAGCTATGAATTCAGGTTAACTTAGTGGGCTATTTACTGAGAGATGGTAATCTAGCACATACTTTAGAATCTATGTACTGTGTATTTTTTAATTCAGATTTTAGTATGGGGAGATGTATACTTACTTTTCTGTTTAAAAAGTAAAACATTTCAAAAAGCTTCCTCTAAAAAGACTCAAGTTATACTATAATGTGCTGTACCAATTTTAAGTTGAGATTTCACTTCTAGAGAAAAATAAAAATTATAATGGATGTACCCACTTGATTAAAATTATAAAGGGGCCAGAAGTACCACAAGAAATGAAAATCCATGATCTAAAGTGGTTGAGATGGAAAATGGACAGGAACATAGTGGCATTATTTATTTGTTTATTTTCCAGACAGAACAATCAAAGTAGAGCTACATTTCTCTCGCTACAGGTCAAATGAAATCAATGGATTTTGAGAAAGCCAATTCTGTGAAACTCTGAACATATCTGCAGATAAAAATCAATGTAAGTTCTATTCAGATGTTAGAGAGGAAGTGGAAATCAAGGAAATATTTAGGTAAAAGCATGTTATATTTATATCTTCTGTCTATTCTATTGGCAGACATTTTCAAAATGATAGCTGTTTGTTCTGGTCAGCATGTCAAATTAAAACAGCCATTCAGCCCATAATCTATCACTTTCAGAGTGAAATATAAATACATATAATAAAGGATGTTAAAAAATAAAAAAATAAAAGATGTTACCTTTGGAATACAGTTTCAAAGACAAAAACAAAGTAGTTTGAATTTTTAATATTAAACACAATGATAGTCATTAGTTCATTATGCCCTCCAATAATCATAGCTCTGTATTACCCTGTAAATTTTCAAAGTTGTCCAATGAACCTACTCTTATAAAAGATATCACCACAGGCTGTTGAAACATGTACCTCATATCCAATAACTTGCTTTACTGCTCATTCCTTCTTGTGAGCTCTCTTTTCCCCTAGGAAATTATCTCACTCAGCATGCCACTGATCCAGGATGGCCCGCTGAAATCCCACAGAAAGGGCAGTTGAAACCTACAACTGACTCTGGAAGAAAAAAAAGAAAAGAATCTTGGTATAGTAACAAAGAAGTCTCCAGACCAATTCAGACAACATTTAGAAGGGAGGTTTTAGACAGTCACTTCCTGGCCAAGAATCCTAACCCTAACTCAAGGCATATTTATGGCTATTCTTCAGAAATTTGTTGCATATGCATAATCCTCCCAGTTCACTTGCTGGTGTGTATGTGTAAAACTGCAAACCTTTCTCCTCACCCCCACCCCCCACTCCAAGGCCTCCCTTGGCCACTCTGGTCCTGGCTTGCTCCTTGTTTGATCAACCAAAGTAAAGCTTTCTTTTATTTTCCTCCAGTCCGTGTTTGTTTCTTAGACACTCCAATGGAGGAATGATTTGATTGCAATAATACATCACTCTGACAAGCCCAAATCCTTTTCATTTAGGTTCTCAAAGCCAATATGCATGTCTACCTCAGATAAGAAAAACAGTCTTAATAACAGTACCTGCACTTACCGAAAGCTTATTATACCTCAGGCACTGTTCAATGTTCTTTTTATATGCACCATTATAACTAATCCTCATCATAGTCCATATTGTAGATTTCTTCATGGTCATTGTAAAGATATGGAAACTGAAACTTAGAAAATCAAATAGCTAGCTCATCAAAACATGACCACACAAGAGGCATTTGGTCTGCCTGAATTCGTTTTTATTTTACAACTTATATGCCTAAATAGTATTGTTAGGTAGCCAGAAGAGTGACCAGGGTGTTTACAGGGCAGGTTTCAAATTTGGGCTCTGAGTCAGGAAGGGCTGGTACACCTAGCTAGGTGGTACATCTGGATTGGCTCAATTTAGGCCAAGTGAGTTTAATTCAGCCAATGGGGTCAACCCGCACAGTTAACCTTGTCACCCAGCTGGGAGCCCTTAAAAAGGCTGGATCCTGGAGAGCACTCCCTCTTCTTCCACTGCTCCACCACAGTCTCTAGTGGCCAGGCCAAGTGGGTGTGCAGTGCCAGGAGGATGTGTGTGTTCCATTACCGCCAACACGTGAAACTTCTTCTATCCTTTATAAAAACCCACTTGAATGACAAACCAGGCTTCTGCGTTGATTCTTTCTCTGCAAAGCCAAGAATCATGGCATTTCCCCTGGAGGAACTCACAGTCAGTTTTTTAATCTGCTAACCATTTGTGGGAATAGACAGCTCAGTCTTTCTCTGGCAGAAGCTGCTGGAGGTTTCAAACTCACACCAGGCGAGTCGCAGCCCTACTGTTAGCCACCAGGGCTCCTTCCTAAAGAGTCCTAAAAAGTTGAAATCATTCTAGGCCCAAAGAGTGGTGTAAAAGTTTCCCAAATTTAGAAACTGTAGCAAACAGAAAACACTTGATTGGTAAAAATCTACTCCTCATATGTTCATGACTATTTTTCATATCACTTTAACCGACAATTGTCTTAAGAAAAATAATATGTATACATGAAATTTTCAAATATCAAAATGTGATTTTTTTAAAAAACATAACAATGTGAAGAACGTATCTCTCACTTTAAACAATGCTTATACTAAATCAAGCTTATTAACGTATGAGGAGCCCTGATGCAATAGTGGTTATGCACTGGACTGCTAACCATAAGGGCCACAGTTCAAAACCACTTTGGTATGAAGATTGAGCTTATACTCCCATAAAGAATTAGTGACAGAAAATAACAGGGACAGTTTTACCCTGTCCTTAAGGGTCACTATGAGTCAGCATGAACTGAATGGCAATGAGTTAAAGTAGTAAAACTATAAAATTACTGGATAATAGTCTTGTAAAATACTTATGCAGCCTTAGATTAGACAATGCATGTGAAGGAAGGTAGCTCTCATTACATAAGTCAGCATACCCAGAAGCCATAGTGGAAAATAAGCCTTTTTCATTACATATTTTATTCAAAACATTTGTTATTTGTTATTTTCTATGCAAGCTGCTTTGCCACTGGAACAATATGAACTGGCCAACCCAGTGGTGCCAGAGGCGTCAGTTGTAGATAGCTGCAGTGTGTTATCTTTGGCAGGCCCCTACTGGTGAATCACAGGGTAGACCTTTGGGATTTTGAAATAAAGCCCCACCATCCTCTGCAAACTACTCCCTTTTGAAAAACAGCTCTTGGCTTCTTACTGGGCCTTCTTGGAGACGGAACGCCTCATGGACCGTCAAGTTACCAGGAGGCCTGAGCTGTCCAATATGAACTGGGTATTGTCTGACCCACAGAGTCATAAAGTTGACATGCACAGCAATACTTCCTTGTGAAAGGGACGTGGTAAATATGAGATGGGGCTAGAACAGGACCTGAAGGTACAAGTAAGCTGCATGAAGAAGTGGCCCAAATGTCCATAGTCTCCACTTTTGACACAGTACCTCCCTTCTCCCAGTCTGCACCTATGGCCTCCCGGGGAGTTCCTTATGATAATTTAAGTGAAGAACAGAAAATTCATACTTGGTTTACTGATGGCTCTGCATGATATGCAGATGCCACATGTAAGGGGCCAGAAGCAGCACTACAGCCCCTTTTGGAGATCTCATTAAAGGCCAGTGGTGAAGGGAAACCCTCTCAATGGGCAGAACTTTGAGCAGTGCACCTGCTTGTTTAGGCTGCCTGGAAGGAGAAATGGCCAAATGTGAGACTGCATACTGATTCATGGGCTGTGACTAATGGCCTGGCTGGCTGGTCAAGAAGTTAGAAAGAACATGATTGGAAATTGGTGACAAGGAAGTATAGGGAAGAGGTATGTGGATGAACCACTCTGAATGGGCCAAGAAAGTAGAGATAGTCATGTCTCATGTGAATGCTCACCAAAGGCTTACCTCTGAAGAGGGGGACTTCAACATTCAAGTAGATACGATAACACACACTATGGAGACTTGTCCTCCTCTTTCTTCTGCCACTACCGTCATTGCCCAATGGGCACATGAACAAAGTGACATAGTGGCAAAGATGGAAGTTATGTATAGGTGAAGCAACAGAAACATGGATTTCCACTCACCAAGGCTTATTTGACCACTGCCACAGCTGAGTGCCCCATTTGCCAGGAACAGAGTTCAACATTGAGTCCAAAATATGGAACTATTCCTCAGAGAGATCAACCGGCAACCTGGTGGCATGTGGATTACATAGGACCACTTCCTCATGGAGGGGGCAGCATTTTATTCTTAGTGGAGTAGACACTGACCTTAGATATGAATTTGCCTTCTTTGCTTGCTGTACTTCTGCAAAAAACTACCATTCATGGGCTTACAGAATGCCTTAGTCACCAGCAGGGCATAGAGCACAGCATTGCTTCAGATCAAGGAACTCACTTCACAGCAAATGAAGTGTGGCACTGGGCCCATGTCCATGGAATTCTCTGGTCATATCATATTCCTCATAATCCTGAAGCAGCTGACTTGATAGAAAAATGGAATGGGCTCCTAAAGACACAGCTATGACACCAGCAAATGACAACAACTTGTGAAGCCAAAACAATGTTCTCCAGGAGGCTGAACACACTATAAGCCAGTAGCCAATATATGGTGCTGTGTTTCCAGTAGCCAAGATTCATGCGTTCAGGAACCAACGGGTGAAAGCTGGAGTGGCTCCACTCACTATTACTCCTAGTGACCGACCTGCAGCATTTTTGCTTCTTGTTCCAACAACCCTATGTGCTTCAGGCCTGGGCATCTAAGTCCTGAAGGAAGGAACTCTCCCTCCTGGAAACACAACATGGATTCCACTGAACTGGCAGCTGAAAATGTCCCCTGGCCACTTTGGGATCATCATGTCTTTGGCTAAGCAGGTCAGAAAGGGTGTCACTGTACTGTGTGGTATGATTGATCCTGCGTATCAAGGAGAAATTTCACTGGTGCTACTTAATGGAGGAAAAGAAGAATATGTCTGGAATCCAGGAGATCCCATAGACCAACTCTTAGTGCTACCATGCCCTGTGAATAAAGCAAATGGTAAACTACCGAAACCCAATCCCGACAGAATGTCTAATGACCTAGACCCCTCAAGAAGGAAGGTCTGGGTCACCATACCAGGCAAAGAACCACAGACAGCTGAGGTGCTGTCCAAGAGCTAAGATAATACAGAATGGATAGTAGAAAGAGGTAGTTCTACCTATCAGCTACAACCACGTGTTAAATGGCAAAAGCAACGTTTCTGATTGTCGGTTAATCTTCTTTATATCTGTTTATTGAATACCTTTCCTTTGGTCATGTATGATGTACTAGACACAATTAGATGTAATGTTTTTTCATTATATGTATGACAGATGTATGATGTTAAGTGTAAGTGTGATTTTATAAATGTCTGGAAAGTATGTACAGCTAAAGAATTGTGTAGAGGTGCCATGTTGGCAAGGGGTGGACTGTGATAGGTAGGTTTATTATGGCAACTTGGTCAATAAGAACACGTGGGATTCATCAGGTCACAGTTTTATTGGAGGCAAAGAGATAAATGATTCTACAAGATCCACCCCACTCTCTCTTGCTCTCTGGTGATCAGACCAGTGTGCAGCTACTCTCTTTTGCATGCTGGTGATTGGACCAAAGTGTGGCTAGTTCTCTGCCTCAATTTGTGAACTATACACCTGTGGGACAGTCAGTCCATGGATCATCCTTCAAGAGCCTGAGTCTCCTTCTAGGTCCATTTCATCATGCTGCTGGTATGTACATCGAATGAGCATGATGCTGGAGGATCTTGCCTCCTTGCATTGTTTGAGCTCAATATTCCATGTGGGCCTGCTTTGCTAAGCTCCTGTGCTGCCGACTATCGGTAACCCATCCTGCTGTTTGCTGCCAGTAGGTAGAGTCTGCTTGCATTGCCTCATGGAAGACTCAGATGTCTATTCCCTTGACCTTGGACCTGGCAGTCCTCTCGAGTTGAAGAATTTCCAGTATATTAACTATTCCACAGAAGTGAGTTAGACTCAGTACTCTGTACTTCTGTGTGGACTAATTAGCTTTTAAATTCCTTCATGCTATATAAATCTATCCATCTTTCTATGTATCATCATAAATATCCTGGGTTTGTTTCTTTAGAGAATGCTGCTTAACACAATGACACAATATGACAGAAAAGAACCCCGCCCCTATAGTTTTTCCAGGTTTGCAAATCGTTACAGAAGCAGACTACCACATCTTTCTTCAACAGAGTAGATGATGGGTTCAAATATTGAACCTTTGAGCTAGCAAATGATCATTTTAATCACGGTGTCATCAGGGATCCATATATATATATATTAGCAGTGAAGTGACAGAATGCCTATCACTTGGGGAATACTGGGTAAATCATAATGCATTCATAATTTTGACTATAAGGTATGTTATTATCCTCACTACCATTGTGCTGATTCAAACTCAGAGTAGCCCTATAGGACAGAGTAGAAGTGCCACTGTGGGTTTCCAAGACTGTAACTATTTATGGAAGTAGAACGCCTCATTTTTTTCCCCAAAGAGAAGCTGGTGGATTCAAACTTCTGGCCTTGCATTAAGAATCTAACATATAACCCTGGTCGTTTTACACCTGGGGTGTTTTATTACCGCAAGATTTACAGTCTTAGAAACCCACTGAAGCAGTTCTTTTCTGTCCTAAAGGGTTGTTATGAATCAGAATAAACTCAATAGCCTTGAATTTGGGGTGTTTTATTGTTGTTTTTGTAAGTGAAAAGGCAGATTTGAGTACAGCAAGTAGAGAATGGTTCCACTTCAGGAAAATAAACAAGTAAAATTTTCACATGTGGTATTCAAACAGGCCCCTGAGTGATTCAAAGTATTTAGCATTCAACGAGTGATCCAAATTTGGTGATCTAAATGCCCCCAGAAGAACATAGGAAGACAGACCAAGGCCATAACCTTGAAAACCCTGTGGAACAGTTCCACCTTCCACTTGTGGGGCTGCATTCTAAAGGATGGTAGTTTGAACCTACCCAGCAGTCCCTTACCGGTCTGCTTCCATAAAAACTATAGCCAAGTAACTATTATAGAGTCTGCATCAACCTGATGTCAATGGTTTGATTTAGGTTTGGCATTTATCCAAGAAAGTTTATGGCAGAAATAAGGCATTTGTCTGAGTCTGGAGAAGCATGGTAAAAGGATTGGTCTTGGTGGATGCTAAAAAGAGGGACATGATAAGACATCTTTGAGAAGTCTGATGTTATTAATTATTCACTAATAAAGCTATATATTAATATTCTCATTTAAGTATTGCATAATCTATTACAATTTTGGAATGCAATATACCAAGACTTAAAATATTGATGCTGCAATAAGACAGAAAACCAATTATGTTCAGTAGCATGTTTACACCTTGTATTGGGGTGCTTAAGTTTCTCCCTACTTTAATAAATTTAATAATTAATCATTATCTTAAAAACACTAACAACCTGATGAAAAATATCCATACTAGTGAAGACAAAATAAAGAACTTGGACCTACTAAAATACAAAATTTATGCCCAACAAAAGACTTCATTAAGAGTCAACAGATTGGGAAAAAACATGGTCAGTAATTAATGTGTCAGTCCATGTAGAGTAGAGAAACAAATTCATAAACATGCATATATGTATATTAGGGAGAGGTTTATATACAAGAGGAAGGGAACATTGAAAAAGTATCCCAACCTAGTCTAGTCCAAGGACTTAAGTCTGGTATTAGCCCATATGTCCAATATCAATCTATACGTCCTCTTCAGACTCACGAAGCACATGCAATGACACCAGGACAATCACAAGCCAGTGGGTGCAGAGTCTTGTGTATCCAGTGGGATTAGAAGCATTAGCGCTGGTGGGAGTTTCCCTGTGGCTTCTTTAGGTCCAGGTTTCTAGCCACATCAGGGTAGATCCATGTGGCTTCTTCTCAGAGATGTCTTACCAGGAGTCAGCCTTGTCCGTGGAGCATCTGCAAGAAACTGAGTCATAAGTCTGTCACCTCCAAGGAGGAAATACAGCCAGATTTCTCAGAATTCTCTGGAGAAAACCATGCCCACAGGTTTCATTGGCCATTTCCAGATTGACAGATTAGGCTCCCAATCCTGAAATTGATATGAGATTAGTGACTGCCATAATCACATAAAGATCGAATCTCCAAAATCTATAGAAAATTAAAACATCTTAACAAGAAAATACAAACAATCCAATAAAAATGGGCACACTATCTGAATAGAAAATTTACCGAGACCCTGTTCAGGAGTGAAACAGTGCCCCTGGCTTCCCACCCTCACCCAGAGGGGTAGAGTGCAAGGATGAGGCAGGAAACATGGGCTTCAAGCATAAATTATTGCTGTCTTTTAAAGTGTTTAAATAAAAAGTTTCAGAGTATCTACAAAAAGAAAAAAAAAGAATATTTCCAGAGTTGATATCCAGGCAGCTCAGCAACCATAGAGGAATGTTCCATTAGATAGCAATAAGAGAAATATAAATTAGAACAGCAATAAGATATTACCTTGCACTGACTTTTGGCAAAATCCAATAAAACAAAAAGTAACAAATGCTGTAAAGGATGTAAAGAGATGGGAATGCT
This sequence comes from Nesogale talazaci, assembly GCA_004026705.1. Classification (NCBI taxonomy): domain Eukaryota; kingdom Metazoa; phylum Chordata; class Mammalia; order Afrosoricida; family Tenrecidae; genus Nesogale; species Nesogale talazaci. The sequence goes on along the minus strand of PVJH01012824.1, from coordinate 10,629 downwards.
TTTACATTGCTTGGTGGACTGTAAAATTATACAACCATTATGGAAATCAGTATGGCACTTCCTTAAACAAATGTAAACCCAATGCTTTATGATTCAGAAATCATATGCCCTAAATAAATTAGTAATAGAACACAAACAGACATATACATAGCTAGCAATTTCCACAACAGCAAAGACATGAAAATACTAATTGCCCAAAATACCAACTATAAAGGAATGGATAAATAAGCCCTGGTACTTTCATAATATGCAATTTTATATATAAATTTAAAAAAACAGTGATAACAAGCGCTCAAGTAGAGAGAAAATGTTTTGAAAATGATGATGGCAACATATGTACAAATGTGCTCGAAACAACACATATATGGATTGTGGTAAGAGGCCCCAATAAAACAAACTGATAACTCTCAAACAATGCAAGGGATAGACAAAACTGGAGAACACTCTGCTCAGCAAATTCAGTTATTCTTACAAAGTTAAGTATTTAATATCACCATTGTCATAAGGAAAAACCATGAAGATGAAGTGTGGTTGATATACCAAAAGACAAAACTTTGATGACTACAAGGAGACCAGGGCCAGAGTACAAAAAGAGAGAGACTATAGATATAAAGGAAGAGGGGAGGTATGCAAAGGGAATGGAGAGTTTAACAGGGAAATAGATAACTAGATTGATTGCTAGACTGATAAATCAATTAATTTAAATTAAAATCATTCCACTAATAAAAAGATTTTCTAGATTCCTTACTCCTCAGATCTAAATCTTATTCTGAGTGGCTAAAAGAGGAGAAGGAGTGAAAGTAAAACTGAAGAGGACTTGGAGTCTTCAGTACAAATTCATTTTTTAAATGGGGTCGGGGTCAGTGTTAGGCAGAGTTCTCCAGAGAACCTAAACCAGGACACTTATGATACGGAGAGATTTATATAGTGAGAAGGAATTTAACAGCTAATTAGTCTACGGCAGTACAGAGGACTCAGTTCCACTCACTTTTGTGGAACAGTTAATGTACTGTAAGTCCTTCAACTCAAGTGGGTTGCTGGGTCCAAGGTCAAGGAAACAGGCAGTGGAGTCCTCTCTCCCTCAAGACAGGCAGGGTCTCCCTGTAGGCAGCAAACAACAGAGTGGGTCAGCAATAGACAATAGGTCGGGAGCTTCGGGAACCAGGCCCAGAGCAGATGTGCAACTCAAACATTGCAAGGCAGCAGGATTCACCAGCCTCAAGCTCAAGTGAGGGACTCACCAGAAATATGACACAATACATCTCAAAGGAGTCTCAAGCTCTAGCCAGAGGCTCTCTGGTCCACAGGTTGGCCGGCCCCACAGGTGAGGTAGCAAAGAAGTTGAGGCAGGGAATTAGTTAAAGTGTCCCCATGCTGATCTGATTACTAGAGAGGCAGAGAGAGGCGGGCAGACCTTGCAGAGACATTTATCTCTGTGCTCTCCAATCAAGCTGTGACCTCATATGTTCATATTAACAAGGTTTGTACAATAAACGTAATTGTCATGGGGGGGGGGACAAAAATATTTCTCATCGATCCTCCCCCTCACATGATATGAAGCTCCAGTATGGTGAATAAAATGCCGTATATGGCTAGGGTGAGTCACACAATGGCTGCATTTACCTGGAAGATTCAGCTCTGCAGGTAGACCTGTGGCAACAGGAAAGCATTCAGATTTTGAAAACGGAAATACTGCATCGGCACATGTCTAGTTAAATTCAGTTAGGAGCTCTTCAAACAGGAAGAGAGTTTTGATGACTTTAGAAGTGAACCAAAGGCACTAGAAAGAGGGAAAATTGAAGAATCAAAAGTGTGGAGAGATTTTCTTCAGTGACACAAGAGTTCTCAAATCTTCATTTTTCAACAGTCATAACACTTACATAGCACTTACTTTTCCCCCCATACTGCTTGACTAATCCTCAATCTGTCAGTTTTTGCAATGCCTGAAGGATAACAATACTTGAAGGATATTTTTGTATATCAGCATATTTTTGTGTTATATTAAATAACATGAAACTGCTCATATTAGATTAACTTTGGCATGTAAAATGATAACTTCATATGTCTCAAATCTACTATCTTGTGAGAATATTTTTTATGGCTGTATCTTCAAACTGAAGAGGGATCTCTCACCATGTTCAAACATTGACAGATAGAAGGGGCCAACAAGCAAGCCTGGTGACACAATGTTGAAGCATTCAGTTTTAGTCAAAAGATGAGAGGTTCAAATCTACCAGCAACTGCTGGGAGAAAAGACCTCAGGAGGTTCTAGTCTGTCATCAAGGAGAGCTACAAGTATCTGTGAACTCAAAGATAGACAACCACATTTAAAGAAAGCTCAAACAAGGTTATATGATAATTGACTCCCTAAACATGTAGAATTTCTTCTGGATATCTAAAGCCTTTGACTTTATAAAGCCTACTGATTATATTACTGATGATAAAAATCTACAGAGAATTCTGAGGAAGAGAAAGATGAGGAGTTTGAGGGCATAAAAGTGTAAGGTGAAACAATCAATATATATGATTTAGGCAAATTTGGTAGAATGAATAACAGCATCGCTTATATCTTAGTATATGTGCCGCTGAAGCAAGCACAACAGCATTGCTTATAAAATCTATCTTTCTTTGGCACTCATGAGGATAAAGTCATCTCCAAGCCCATTAATTTATTGCTATGTACTATCCATTTGATTCCACAATACGCAGTCATGCTTTAGGACATAAGTCCAGAAGAAGGAGGAACTTTAAGTAGTTGGACCACTTGTCCTACAATCTCATTCAAGTTGTTCTTTCAAATCAGAAAATGATGAGCATCTTGGTCATATGAATACATGGAAAGTGCATTAAAGAGAGAGTCGATGAAAGGGAAGCTTTTAGTAGAAGGTTTTCAGGATGAAAATGATGTTATTAAAGGGTTCTCCATGCTCCACTGAATTCATACATGGTAGAGCAACAGTATTTTATAATATTGAATGTAGCTAAAGACAGACTAAAGAAAAGATTCTGGAACTTGTCCTTGAAGGTCGTGAAAGGAAAATATGGTGGAGTAAAAAAAAATGTGGTATCTTGTGTTAAAGCAGTGAATTTAAATGCATGTATAAAAATCTTTTCTCTTTGTATATTTGGGGGGTCAGCCAGCCCCCACAACTAATCAAAGGTTCAGTAAGAGCAATTGTACAATTAAGATATATGAGTTAGTCCGGATAGACTAGAGGAACAAATTTCAGAGACACGCATATAGGAATAAGGAAAGGGTTTATATACAAAAGAAATGTGACACTACCAAGACATCCCAATCCAGTCCAGTGCAAAGTCATAAGTGCAATAATAACCCATATGCCCGAAATCGTCTATAAAGTCTGCTTCCGAATCAGGAAGTCACAAGTCAGTGGGTGCAGAATTCTGGTGCTGGCAGGGGTCTCCCCATGGCTCCTTGCTTCCAGGGCTCAAGTCCATCTACAGTAGACTCCACTCCAGCTTCAGAGGTCTGGCTCCATCAGGACAAAGCCGAGTGGTCTTTCCGCTGGCTCCTCTAGCTTCTCAGAGTCTGCATCTTGTCTTGCCTGTGGTTAATCATCTCTGAAACTAACTCCCAACAAGTAGGGAAGATAGCTTCTCATCTTCACGAGGGAAATACCGCAAGATTTCCCAGGAGTCTCAGGTGAAAGCCATGCCCACACAGAGGCCTCATCGGCTACTCAATGGCTTTCTCCTGATTAACAGGCCAGACTCCACCCCTACATTTCAATTATGAAATTAACATAAGCACATGACTGCCACAATATACAAAGATAAAAATAAAGTCATAAAGAAATGGGAGAGAGAGAGAGAGTAAAATAAAGAAGTCAGACATGTCTCATGGTACCATGCTCACCTCCTGGATGGTCATGATCTCATGGCCATCTCAGGTCCATGCGCTGTGCGGTGCAGGGAGAGGGAGGGCAGGAGAGAGGGATTTATTGATAACCAAAGTTTATATATCTTTGGGGGCATGCTTGCCCCCTAATTATAGGTAAAAGACACACATCACAGGAAAGGGGTGTAATATAGGTAATAGGAGGAGGATATACAATGGGCATAAGGGTTACAGGAAGGGGATGAGCTAGGGATGATCACATAACAGGAAGGAGAGGGACTAGTAAAGTGACCAGATTTTAAGTAGGACACCATTGACTAGGGCAGGGCGGGGGGGGGGGGGGGGGG
>PVJH01012823.1:9977-62918 GCA_004026705.1 Nesogale talazaci | reverse complement strand
AGTGGACCAACATACCTCACCACCCACAACTCTGTGACCAGAAACACTAGATGGTGCCCAGCTAACCCTACCAACTACTCTGAAAAGGATCACATTGAAAGGTTCTGGAGAGGGAGGCAACAAAATGTGGCTCAGAATTCAAATCATCAAGAGACCAGGGTTCCCACTGTCCACAGATAGGTTTTGGGTCTTGTCTCTGACTCCCCCCTGTTCTCAACAATATGATTTGTTTGTTGCCTTTGGGTCTTCTGATGCCTGTACCCAATCCTGCCTACACTGCATGATCATGATCGCACAGGCTGGTCCACACTTCTTCCACGTGGGGTTGTTGATTCTCAGCTAGATGCCTGCTTTTTTAACTACAAGCCTTTAAGACCTCAGACGCTATATATTTTGAGAGCTGGGCACCCTCCTCTTTCTTCACTACCTTTGCATATGCACCCATTTTGTCTTGAGCAAAATGGGTGAGCATCACAAAAGAGCAGGTTGTTAGAACAGAGTGTTCTTGTGTTGGAGGGCTTGAGCAGAGGTCCAAATTAGATTGTGGAGGAGGAACAGGAGAGGAAGAGGGGTCAGTGAGAGGTGGGTTTCTGGTTTGGTGGGGGGGGGGCAGGGGGTGCTGAGGGAGACTGAGATGTGGACTGTTTTCTAGGTGAACACACAGTGTTCTCCCTGTGTGTGATACATTACAATTCCATCTCCCTTGAGACCCTTAATACATCTTGAAAGGGCCAAACTTAAAGGTGTTCTGCCAGCCCTAGGTTTTCTGTTCCTGCCTTTCCAGGAAAACAAGCACATACAAAAGCACAAATCCTCCTTAAGAGAAAGTTGCCTGGCTGTTGTCTCAGCAGAATGTTAATCTCCTTGGCAGCCAGGAGGACAAAAGGAATGCTGACATGTATTTAGTGCCAACTGCATACCTGGATCTCATTTAACCCTACCATAACCCTGCAAGGCTCATGTTATTAGTGTTGTTGTTTGTTTTGGTGTGCTTTTGGGGGGGGGGGTGATGAGCATGGGGAAGTTCAAAAAGGTTAGGTAAATTGCCCAAGGCCAAGTAGTGACTTGAGTCACCTTGAGACGCCCTGAGTTGTAACTACTTATGAAAACTCATCTCCCTGGGAGAACCCGCTGACTTTCCCTGACTGGAGGGGTGTGCTGAGGGCTGGCCTGTTTAAGAGTTGCTTTTTGAATTGTATCATTGTGAATGAGGGCAGTGCAGAATAGAGATCCAAAGCCCATGTGTAGGCAACTGGACATCCATTTATAGAAGGGTCCTGGGGAGGTCCCAGGGAGGTCCCAGTCTGAGTGCAGTATAGCAGTAATGAAACTTTCCTCTTGTTCTTTAATGCTTCCTCCCCACTGCCACCACTATCATGATCCCAATTCTACCTTACAAATCTGGCTAGACCAGACATATACACTGGTACAGACAAGAGCTGGAAACACGGGGAATCCAGGACAGATAAATCCTTCAGGACCAATAATGAGAGTAGAGATACCAGGAGGGGAAGGGGAAGGTGAGGGAAAAAGGGAAAACCAATTACAATGTTCAACATATAACCTCCCTGGGGGACGGACACCAGAAAAGTGGGTGAAGGGAGACTTTGGCCATTGTAAGACATGAATAGGTAATAATAATTTATAAATTATCACGGGTTTGTGGGCTGAGCCCCGGTGGCGTAGTGGTTGAGTGCGGGATTGCTTGGCGGTTCAAATCTAGCAGCAGCTGTCCAAGAGCAAGGCTGGGTCTCCCACTCCCACCAGAGGGCAGTGATTGCCCCCTCCCCCAAAAAATGATCAAGGGTTCATGAGGGAGGGAGTGGGGAGCGAGGAGGGGGGGAAGCGAGGAGTGGATGGATGCCAGGGGTTCAAGTAGAAAGCGAATGTTTTGACAACGATGAGAGAAATGTACAAAAGCACTTGACACAATGGATGTATGGATTGTGATTAGAGTTGTATGAACTCCCAATAAAAAGACTTTTAAAAAATCTGACCATTAGAGCTACACTTCATTGTTGTTATTTAATTTGAAATCTGTTCTCCCTCTCTACCCCACCTTCCTCCCACCTTCCCATCATCTCCCCTCTCACCACTGGGCCTGAGGGCTTCTTCTATTTGGGATTCTCTGTGTTTCCAGTTCCTATCTGTAGCAGTGTACCTCCTCCGGTTCAGCTGGATTCGTAACGTAGAATTGGGATTGTGATAGTGGGGTGGGAGGAATGGTCAAATGATTTAATGATGCCAAAGAGTCGATGGGACAGAGGGCGTTCAGGTCTTGGGATTAACTGAAAGACAGACCATCTGTTTGGATTCTTACATGAGACTCTCATGGTGGTGACCAGTGTCTGTGGAGGAGCATGGATTGACGAATGCTATGCCCTAAATCCTGCCCTTGCTACTCTGGGGTCAGTTGCTTGGTAAAGGGTTCTGGAGGCTCTAATGCTCCCAGCCAGATCCCAGCCCCACCCTTCAGCAGCTGTAGTACTGTCATCCGGTTCCCTCTAGGTCTTTCAGAGCCCTGTAAAAGGGCTGCCCAAGACTTCCCAAGAAAGGTTGGGGCAGCATTCCCGATGACTGCACATAGGAAGAGCCAGTCCATCCCGTGCAATCAACAGGCAGATCAATGCCCTGGGTTCTCCAGAACCCTCTCTGGTGCTTTGTCGCTGTCTGGTGGATGTGTACCAGTAGATTACAAGCCTCTTGGAGGGAGGGATATCTTTTTATTCCTTCTGTATCACCCCGGTGAGGGCAGGCCCTTGCAGGCAACAAGCATTCCATCAGTGTCCGGGCTTGAATCCCTCCGCTGAGATGGACAGATAATAGCTGTGTCCTCACCGCTGGAGTTTATGAGCCCATAAAAAAGGCAAGTGGGGCGTCAAGAACAGTAGTTATGGAACCAGGTGGATCCCAGGTGCGAAGCCTTAGTTTTGTGTTTGGGAATGAAAGCAGTGGGCATGTTGTCGAAGGGGTTGTAAAAATTTGATGAGTTCATGCATTTAAGCGCTCAGCACAGTCCCTGATGCTCTGTAGCGGCAGGAGTGATTAAGTAGCCCTTCTACATCCAAGGCCAGGGTCTTGGATGAAACAGCATGTTTCCTTTTTTTTAAATCTATATTTTTATTTTGGGGGTGGGGGGGTGTGTAGAAAATCCAGCAGCGCCAATAGTGGGTCCAATTCAGTGGCAGCTTCTTGTTCCATAGGGTTAAGGAAGACTTTCAGGAAATAGAAATTGTTTTGGAAAACTCTGGGTGTAGTTGCTTTCTTTGTATGTTGTGATGAGTAGAAGGGATGGCGGGAACAGTGACTAGGTCCTGGAACCCTGGGCATGCGAAATGGCCACTCGCCTTCCGGCCCTCCACAATCCTTCTGATCCGTCAGCCGGCAGCCTGCAGGGCTCCGACCCTAGCGGTAACCGACTTGGGCCAGAACTCTGAAATTTTGTGTTTCCACAGAGAATCCCTCCTCCCCTCCTCCCTTTTTTAAACCCTGACCCAGGTTATAGGATACATTTCACATCACCATCCTGCCATGTATGTGTCTTTAAATATAACCGAGAAGTGCTCGCTTCAGCAGCACATATACTAAATATAACCGAGAAGCCACTTTTTTAAGTCATTTAATTAGGAGTTCTTACATCTCTTATACATTAGTTGTATCAAGCACACCTGTACACATGTGGCCATCATTTCCAAAACATTTTTTACTTGAGCCTTCAGTGTACACTTTTTTTTTAAATCAATTTATTGGGGGCTCCTACAACCCCCATCACGATCAATACATACGTCAATTGCATGCAGACCACATTTGTACACCTGTTGCCATCATCATTCTCAAAACATCCTCCCTCCACCTAGGCCCCCGAAGCAAATTTTATAGTACAATTCCCATAAGGAAATGACTTGATGGCAGGCATTTCCAATCACCTAACTTAATTTTTTTTATAGAAATCAAATTCATCCTTAATTGAGCTTCTTAGAAACTGTGTAATCCAGTGCTTTTGAAAAGTATGTCTAGGGGCTTGAGCCCCAATGGCGTAGTGGTTGAGTGCAGGACTGCGGCCCACTGGCTTGGGGGTTCAAATCCAGCAGCAGCTCCCCAGGAGCAAGACTGGGCCTCCCACTCCCACCAGAGGACAGTGATGCCCCAAAACAAAACAAACAAACAAATAAAAGTATGTTTACCGAGTTATGTAACCTTCAGCACTACTTCTAGACTCCCTCATTACTTCCATAGTAATCGCTCCCAAAAGAAATTCCAAGCCCATCAAGAATCACTATCCAAAGCAGTGCTGGTGAGATGGCATGAAGTGCTCACTCACTGCTCACTGCATGTGGTTCAAATCCATCATCTACACTGTTGGCGAAAGATGTGTTAGCCTGCTTCTGTAAACAAACCTAATAGAATCAGAATCTCTTGGACAAAACACATATGCACATACTTGCCCCATCCTGCTAGCACCTGGCAGCAATTAATTTACTTATATGTCTACAATTTGGCCTATTCTCGGTATTTCCTATAAATGGAACCATACCAAATGTGGTCCTTTGTCACCTATGTCCAAGGTTCATCCATATTGTCGTATGTATCCGGACTTCATTCTTTTGTGTGTGTGCCTGCGTCTGAATAATTTTCTGTTGTATGGGTAGATTACATTTATGCATCTCTCCATTTATCCATTGATAGACGGGTAGCCCTGTTGAAATTTGGGGGATGTTATGAGCAATGGGCATTTGTGTGTAGGTTCTTGTGTGGACAGATGTTTCCTTGCTCATGCTTAGCTATCTCAGAATGGAATTGTTGAGTCCACTGGTATTTTTTGGAGGGGGGCGGGGGGGCATCACTGCTCTCCGGTGGTGGGAGTAGGAGGCCCAGCCCCACTGCTGGAATTGAACCTCCATCCCAGTGGGCCGCAGTCCCGCGCACAACCACTATGCCACCGGGGCTCAGCCCCCACTGGCATTTATTTATCTATTTATTTTTTTATCCTCTTTTCATGTACTTATTGGAGGAAATTTTCTTTGGAAAACCATGTATTCAAATTATCGAGATAATTTTAATTGGGTCATTTTTATGGTTGTGTTGTCCGAGTCCTTTCTTCATATTAGATGTTCATGTTTTTGTTTTGTTTTGTTTTTTTTTGGGGGGGGGCATCACTGCTCTCCGGTGGTGGGAGTAGGAGGCCCAGCCCCACTGCTGGAATTGAACCTCCGTCCCAGTGGGCCGCAGTCCCACGCACAACCACGACGCTACCGGGGCTCAGCCCTCCATCATCTTTTCTAAAACATTTTCTCTCTACTTGAGCCCGTGGTATTGGCTCCTCTTTTTCCGTCCTGCCTTCTTTTCATTCTCTTTGTATTGTCATTTGAAGCTTGCTCTAGTCCAGGGGTTCAAGTTTTGGTTTTAATACAACTTATTTTTCCCCTTGAATGCTCGTGCTTCTGGCAGCATACTTTAAAACCAATTGCCCAATCTAAAGTCGTGACAATTTATAGCTCTGTTTTCTTCTAAGAATTTAACAGTTTTAGCTCATCTACTTTGAATTGATCTGGTTTATGGTGTGAGGCCCAATTTCATTCTTTCACACATGACTGTCCAGTCATCCCAATACCACTCCTTGAAGAGGTCATTCTTTCTCCATTGAATGGTTTTGGCATCCTTCTTGAAGAATCCTCTAAATTAACTTTATGACTCACAAATAGGTCTCAACCTGATTTTTTTTTTTTTTTTGCAAAGCTTGGGTATAGAAAAGTGATGTAACTATTTTCTGAGCCATTTGTGTGTGTCTCAAAACTCAAAAACTCACTGCCACCATGCTACACTCTCTCAGCGTGACCCTATAGGGCAGGCTAGAACTGCCGCTGTGAGTTTCTGAGTCTGTACAGGACAGGATAGACTGAACTCTTGACAGTTAAGAGTTGTCAGGGGAGCCACCCTTCAACATAGCATCACGGTTCCAGTAGGCACAATTGTACAGCCATAACAAGTAAAGATTATAGTCAAGCCATAGAAATTATGAGCAGTAGGACAGAGATTGAAATAACGGAGTCAGGGCTGAGCCCCGGTGGCGTAGTGGTTGTGTACAAGACTGCGGCCCACTGGGACAGAGGTTCAATCCCAGCTCACAGGAGCAAAGGCTGAGGCACCTACTCCCACCACCAGAGGTCAGTGATGCCTAAAAAACTAAAAAAAAAGAAAAGAAAAGAAATAACGGAGTCAGACATATTTCATGGTAGCACGCTCACCTCTCCATGGCCATGATCTCAACAGCAAAGACTACGCACAGCGCAGGCAGGAAACTGGGATGAGCTGGAGAGACCCAGTTTATTGCTCACCTAGGTTTATATCTCCTTCAGAGGGTGATTATCAGTAACCACACAGGAAGGGATGTATAATAGGCATAATCGGAAGAGGAAGGGGACATGTGGCAAGAAGAGGAGGGACTAGGGTTTACATGTGACAAGAAAGGCAGCTCGACTTAGATTCACTATGGCACTGGCCTAACCTTGGTCATCCTTGGGTCTGCTATCCTTATCAGAAGGGTGGGACAGACTCGAGGCCTGATTGCTCTGGATGGCTGATAACCCTTAGGGAGAGTAACCCCTGACCTACTTCTGTTGACTTCCAAGTGTATAGCCATTTGCCATGTGTAGCAAGTGGCTAAATTTGCCAAATATTTTGGGGGAGACAAGTTGGGAGAAATCTTTTTGTTTCTCACAAAGAATAAACTCTTTTTTTTGGGGGGGAGGGTTCATACAACTTTGCATCCATCTATCCATTGTGTCAAGCACATTTGTACATTTGTTGCCATCATCATTTTCAAAACATTTGTTTTCTACTTGAACCCTTGGTATCAGCTCCTCATTTTTTCCCCTCCCTCATGAACCCTTGATAATTTGTAAGTTATTTGTATTTTATCATACCTCACGCTGTCCCATGTCTCCCTTCACCCACTTGTCTCTTGTTCATTCCCCAGGGAGGAGGCTTTTTGTAGATCCTTGTAATTGGTTCCCCCTTTCTATCCCACCCTCCCCGTATGGCCACTCTCATCTCTGGTCCGGAAGGGATCATCTGTTCTGGATTCCCTGTGTTTCCAGTTCCTATCTGTACCAGTGTACATCCTCTGCTCTAGCTGCTGGATTTATAAGGTAAAATTGGGATCATGATAGTTGGGGCAGGGAGGGAGCATTTAGGAACTAGAGGAAAGTTGCATGTTTCATTGTTGCTACACTGCACCCTGACTGTCTCAACTCCTCCCCGTGACGCTTCTGTAAGGAGATGTCCAGTTGTCTACAGAGGGTCTTGGGTCTTTAATGTGCACTCCCCTGCATTCACAATGATTTGATTTTTTTTTTTGTTCTTTGATGCCTGATAGCTGATTCTATTGACACCTCGTGATCACCCTGGTTGATGTGCTTCTTCCATGTGGGTCTTGTTGCTTCTCAGCTGGATGGCTGCTTATGTACCTTTAAGCCTTTAAGACCCCAGATGCTAACCTTTTGATTGCTGGGCACCACCAACTTTCCTCACCACTTTTGCTTATGCACCAATTTCTCTTCAGTGATCGTTTCAGGAAGGTGAAAAAATGTAAATTCTGACACGAAGTATGTATGTGTATTTTGTGATTTTTAAAATGATTTTTAGGGCTGAGCCCCAGTGGTGTAGTGGTTGTGCGCGGGACTGCGGCCCACTGGGACGGAGGGTCAATTCCAGCAGTGGGGCTCGGCCTCCTACTCCCACCACTGGAGAGCAGTGATGCCCCCCCCCCAAAAAAAAAAGATTTTTAAAAAAGGGGGTTGTAAGCGCCCTCAATGTGAGTAGCCTTGCTCTCATTGCAGAATGCATTGGAAATCAGATTATTATAAATATAGATCGGTTAAACTTAGTATCTTATCATTTTATCTCCCTTTTGGTCCAGTTTAAATTTATTCTAGTTTTTTTTTGTATTTTGTTTTATTAATGTTTGCCTTCATCTTGCTTTTTTTTTAGAGTGATTATTATTAATTATAGTATAGTTATGGAGAGCATGAGACAGAAGGAAATAAGAACCGGGTATATCTCACTTTTTGATAGCATGCTCACCTCCGCAGCTGGGGCCATCCATGTGGAGAGACAGCCAGTGGGGGAAGGGATGACATGAAGGAGAGGGACAGAGAGTGTGTGGTGCTGAGGGCGGGAGAGAGCAGTGCAAGAGAGGCAGCAGAGAGGAGAGGCATGATCAATAACTATTTATTAATCAAATGTGTGAATTGGAGAGTGACATGATGAGCGATTTTATATTTTCTCCTGCTCCCTTCCCCACCCTCATGTAGATTTTCTATTTCTCTATGGTGACCCATTTGTGATATGAGGGGAAAAAAAATCCTTATTGAAAAAAGAAGTACCAAAAAAAAAAAGAAAGAAAAAAGAAGTACAATCATTGTCATCACTTTTTTCAGAACTGAAGGAACTTGGGAGAAGAAGGCACACACGGCTAGTTCATGGCAGAAGCCCAGGGTTCTCGCCCCCACACAAGCATCTTCCAGAGCCAAGGAGAAAGTTGGGTTGGATTGTCTTCTGTTCTGGATGATTCCTGGCCAGGACAAAGTCTCTCCGTGTGTCGATTCAGGAGCAGAAAAACAAAGGCTGTTAGCGTGCCTCCAAGAGCCATAAAACATCATGAAAGATCAGATGAACAAGCGATGGGCCACGTAGTCTTTGCTGTAGCGGAGGCCTTACCACCTCCCAGTGTCCTCAGTTGGCTGTCCAGTGGAGGACACCCCCCCCAGGATCAGGAGAGAAAGCTCTCTCTCTCTCTCTCTCTCTCTCTCTCTCTCTCTCTCTCTCTCTCTCTCACATCCTTGCCGGAGGAAGCCAACCCATTGTCTCCCCGTTTCATCTCCTCTTCCCAGTCAGTCAGTATTCAAGATTCTTAACCGAGCTGCAAAGTCTTTACCTCAGAGTTCTCTTCTTTCTTTCTTCCTTTCAAAAATAGTTTTACTGGCATACACTCCCCTGCCACGTCCCTAGGTCACTGTCAATGAATGCACTTTCTTTCTCTATGGATTTGCCTATCCTGCATGTCAAAGACAGAAAATACATAGACAGAAAATACATAGACCTAAAACACAAAGAGGAAAAAAAAACACAAAGAGGAAGCAAACAGATCAACAAAATTCCAACCATAATGACTAGACTAAACAAAGGAAAAAACTTCAGTAGAAAAGAAAATAACCAAAAAACAGAAATAACTTAAAAATGGGTCACCCAAAAAATAACCGTACCGCTCTGCAGGGCAGGGTAGAATGGCCTCTGTGAGTGTTTGAGTCTGTCACTCCATGGTTCAAAGTGGAGATTCAGTGATGCGGTATTGCAGTTTACCCCAGCGACAGCTGCAGCAAGCAACTTTACAACGGAGGGCTATTCACATCTCTGGGCTATATTCAGAGAGGATTCGCTGGAAACTTAACTCATGTGGGGACCCTGCAAATGGATGTGAGGTTTCACAGCTATTTGAGTCCTAGTCGCCCCAAACTGCACACAGCCTCATGTGTCCACCAACAGCAAGATAAACAAATTGCAGTGTTTGCACCCATTGAAATATGACTAAGCAGTAAAAAAGGGTGAAAAAATAAAAGATACCTTCCACTCAATCCCTGATAATGTTGTAAGTAACAATAGTAATAATATCTTAATGCAATGTAGAATGTTTATGTAGAATAATTTCATTGTTAGTAGTAATACAATCTATGAAATAGTACATGTAAGCAATTTACAACTTTTTCACATAATGCCCTATGATTAAGATAGATAATAAACATTTCTAAGGACGCTGTGTGGCCTGGTACATTAGAAGTTTTGTGGCATATGAGGAGGGGGATACAATGAATTACTGTACTGGGGACACTAATGCGAGGGATACCTCTGTGTATTATACAAGTATACCGTTTGTGAACATTACAGAGTCTAAATTTGCATTTTTTTTTTTTGTGGGCATCACTGCTCTCCAGTGATGGGAGCAGGAGGCCCAGCCCCACTGCTGGAATTGAACCTCTGTCCCAGTGGGCCGCAATCCCGTGCACAACCACTACACCACCGGGGCTTAGCCCAAATTTGCATATTTTATATATATGAATTTTATTTGGGGAAACAAAAAAGATATAAGATAGTGATAATTGGGTATGGATCATGCAGATACTACACGTTCCTTTGCCAGTGTGGTCTCCCTCACTGAAGCCCAAAGCCTCGGTCTCATCAAGAGGAAAACATCAGAGAAACTCCAACAGAGAGGTGGCCTACGATCTTCCTGAACGGTGCTGCTCAAAACTGTCGAGATCATCAAGACAAGAAGCGTTTGAGAATTTGCCTCAGCCAAAAGGAGCCGAAGGAGACATGCGGGCTAAATGTTCACATGTCGGCACCACCTGGTGTGAACATGCAGTCTAAATGTTCACATGCTTTCAGGACCCTGAAAGCAAATGGGCTCTGAAAATGGGAGGTTCTGAATAAACCACGAACTCTAGTCCAGAATGATGTATTCCAAGCCACAAAGCCCACCCGGAAGAAGCACACCACCTGGTGTGACCATGAAATGTCAAAGGGATCAGGGATTAGGCATCAAAGACTATAAAATATCATTGTGCGCCTACCTTCACATTGGGATAGCTGAAGACAAATGTGTGCACAAGTAAATGTGTACACAAGTAAATGATGGTGCCAGGCTATCAAAAGACATAGCATCTGGGACCTTAAAGACTTGAAGGTAAACAAGCAGTCATATAGCTCTGTGTGACCATGAGGTGTTGACAAGATCAGGCATCAAAGAACTGAAAATTATATTAATGTAAATGAGGGGGAGTATAGGTTGGGGACTCAAAGCCCATCTGTAGGTAATGGACTTCCCCTTACAGAAGAGTCGCAGGGAGGAGACAAACCAGCTAGGGTGCAGTGTAACCAGGATGAAGCACACAGCTTTCCTAGAGTTCTTCAATGCTTCCTCCTTTCCACTATCATGATCCCAGTCCTACCTTACAAATCCAGCTAGAACAGAGGATGAGCAATGGTACAGATAAGAGCTGGAAATATAAGACAGATGATCCCTCCAGGACCAGTGGTGAGAGTGGTGATACCAGGAGAATGGAGGAAAGATGGGGTAGAAAGAGGGAACCGATTATAGGGGTCTACATATAGCCTCTTCCCTGGGGAACAGATAACAGGGAAGTGGGTGAAGGGAGACATCAGACAGTGTGAGGTATGACAAAGTAATAATAATTTACAAATTATCAAGGGTTCATGAGGGAGAGGGAGCAGGGATGGAGAGGAAAAATGAGGAGCTGATGCCGAGGCTTAAATAAAAAGCAAATGTCTTGAGAATGTCGAGGGCAACGGATGGACAAATGTGCTTGACACCCAATGGACTTATGTACAGATTGTGATGAGTTGTGTGAGCCCCCAATACAATGTTTTAAAAAAAAAAGAATGATGTACCCATTCATGGCATGTACCATACTGATAAGGTCATTATAGAGGAGACAGCGTGGGGTATGTGGGCATTGTACTATCTTCACAATCATTCTCTAAATCTACAATCAGTCTACACAGTAAAGCCTGGTGAAAAATCTAGGCCCCACACTCAAGGAATGATGTGGTAAAGGGCCATGAACTCTTCAGTTGGTCTCCTGAGTCTAAACCTTGGCTCTATCCCTGACCGGCTGTGGGGACCTCGAAGGAGTTATGCAATCTCTTGGCAAGTCGGTGTCCTCTCCTGTTAGTGGGGATGACACCAGTCTCTGCCTCACAAGGGTGCTGTGAGTATTAAATGGGATACTTGGCTCACAGTGCTTAGCACTTGATCGTGGGTTGAGAAGGGTGCCTTTTGTTTTTTTGAGATTTTTTTTGGCATCACTGCCCTCTGGTGGTCGTGGGAGCTGCCCAGAGCTGCTCCTGAGAGCTGCTGCTGGATTTGAACCGCCAAGCCCGCGGGCCGCAGTCCTGCACTCAACCACTTACACCACCGGGGCTCAGCCCCAGAAGGGTGCATTTTGGAATCAAGCCTGCTAGCATCCAAACCCCGGCTCCAGTCTAGTGTCTATTTTTAAGATCTTGGACAGTTGCTTGGATTTACTACACCTCAGTTTCCCTCAAAGGGGAAGAATGATACCCAGTTGCAAGGGTGGATAGGAGGATTCAGTGAGCGCCGACACAGAAAGCCCAGGACAGTGTGCACTTGCTCATGGGGAGACCCTGATGAGAGAGAGGGGGCAGTGGAACCCTGTCCATGTGTACTGAGAATCCAGTGGAGGTTGCCTGGAGCCCAGGAAAGTTTTCCTGGGGAAAGTTTTCTGGGTGGCGGCCACTGTTGGGCTTGCTTCTCAGCCCCGCAAGGTCCTCTGTGCCTGCTTTTCCCACCCGGTGAGGTCCTTCCAGGTCTCAGATCTGGAACAAAGCTTCCGTCTGCTGTACTCCACTGTTCTCTCTGATCTCTGATTAGGCTCTTAGCTTTGCCCTGCGTGGCTGGCTGTCACATTCAATTCCATTCCAGGGCATGCAGTCTGCCCTGGTCCCACTGTCCTTGAGTGACAGGCTCCAGGGCCTGGTCTCAATAGCCCTTGGTTCCCACAACATGCCTGGGACACAGCTGCTCCCCAGTTCCAGGAGGTTGAAGAGGATGAAGTGGCTGACACACCAGCACCCAGGCCTGGAGAGGGTTGGATTTCAAGGCATTGAGAAACACCCACCACAGCCCTTCTCCTTCAAAATGCCTTCTCTCTCTGGGTTCCCTCTGGCCCTCAATGTGGTGCTTCGAGTTTTGTCACTCTGTCTGAAGCACCCGGCCACCTTGTACTTGATACAGAGACAATATTCTGAGCTTTAACAGAGGGAGGGAAAGTGCGACCAGTGATGCCTGTGGCCTTGGCTGTGCGAAGGAGACTGGGAGAAGTAAAGGGACAAAAGAGGGCCATCTCTGGGAGGCCCCGGGGGAGCTGGCAAGGGATAGGGAACAATCCAGAAGCTTTATCCTCAAGCTAGGGGTGGGGAACCAGGAGTCTGAGCATGGCCAACAAGTTCGTTGGGAATGAAGGATCTCCAGCTGCACCCAGAGTTGCTGATTCACCTCCATGTTCTAGTTTAAGCCTCTGAGCGCTAGTTCTTCATGCTCCACGGAGTCTGTCCTGCTCAGCCTCCATTCCCCTCCAGGACACGTAGACATATCACCCTCAAGGGCCACATCCACTGAGGAAATCAGTCAACAGGCAGTGGCAGAACGTAACAACCCACCGACAAGCAAACAGGAGACCTCCGCCCGGGTGGGAAATGCTGACAAAAGGATGCTATGTGGGGGATGGATGTGAGAGGACCAGAGCACAGCCCCGCCTCTCCCCTGGAGGGGGGCGTGGTCACAGAAAGCCTCTTAAAGATGTGCCCCTCTCCTTCATTCGCCCCTATCTATAGAATCCCCTGATGCCACTCTGATCCTGTAGCCAGTGCCACGTGGTCCCAAATCTCCCTCCTCTGGTGATGTCACAGTCTTATGCTCAGGTGTCCTCTCCTCGACTGAATGGGACTGTTCTTGCTTCCTCCCCTTCCAAGACCTCATAAGCTTCGCCCGAGTGAGAGGATGGAGTGGTGCAGACAAGAATTCCTCAACGCACGGTGCACCCCATGCCTTTTGGTGTATCTCCAAACCAGCTTTGCCGGCCTCTCCCTCCCCCCACCCCCGTCTGCATGGGAGATTTGGGAGTTTGGGTGTTGATTCTCTCATTTATCAGTTCTTTTAGGGGCAGCGACAGCAGGGCCCCAGAGCAAGGTAGGAGGCCTCGCATCAGGAGATGATTAGAGGCATAGACTTCAGCCAGATGCCTGGGTTCATGTCTTGATTTCATTATTTACTGAGTCAGTGACTTTGGGCATGCTACTTAACCTCTCAGTTTACCATCTCTACCCAAATGAGATAATAATAGCGCCACTGCTCAGAGGGTGACTGGGACCATCCACAAAGCGCTGAGAACAGTGCCTGCCAGTCCCTCTGCACGGTGAAAGCAGGTGCGATTCTTGAGAACCTGCCGTGTGCTTGGCCTGATTCCTTTGTGTGATCTCATGTAATCAGGAAAACTGACAGTCCGTGACTAGTGAAGGACTAGAGGCTGACCTTCTACACACACACACACACATACACACACACACACACACACACACACACACACGAGTCTCAGGGCTAGAGGAAAGGTCTGTCCCCAGTTAGAGGCCAGGCAGAGGGCTTGCCTGGGGCTATCACAGTCTAGTAACCACTTTCATGAACTAGAAAGGCCTTCTCCTGTTTTCTCAGCAGGGGCTCTGTGATTGATGGCCTGGTCAGGGATCTCTCTGATCTCCTCTTTGAAACCTCAGAGCCGGTGCCCTTTTGACTTCTTCTCACTTGGAAGCCAGTGGGCTGGCTCTGGCAGGTAGATGGTGAGACCCAGGCTTAGCTGGCATCAAAACCCTTTGGCAGAGTTTGTATCTAGGGAATTCTGAGGGTGGCGGGGCCACTCAGGCACCCTCTGGGCCTTGACGGGACCTGGTCCTTGTAAGGCAGGGTTGCCGCTACCAACCTGGGACCCATCCAGTGGAAAAGGAGCAGCAGCCTGACATCTGGGATGAAGAAGTATAGTGAGGACAGCATCCTTTCTTCCGGCCAGCTCAAAGACATTTGGCTACCTCTGTGGTGCAGAGATAGTCTTGGCCAAGCTGCTCTGAACGGGATTGACTTCCGACTTTTGGTCCAGGGCCCAACTCAGCAGAAGAATTTCCCCACCCTTGGGGTCAAGAGGGTGACTGATGCCACTTGTCAGGGCTCCCGGAGGAGAAATCACCGCTTTCAGAGGCCTGAATGGAGGGTCCAGGAGACAGCAAAGGTTTGGTAACGCAGATGGTCCTATTGCCAGTTTAATGCTGGGACCATTGTCACCTTAGACCCACTGGCCTCCTGGGTGGTAATGACCCTTCCTCCTTCTGTGTATCATTCCATCTCATCTGCACGAATGATGATGCCACAATCTCTCCCATTCTTGAAAGAGCCCTTCCCAACTCTTGCTGCACAGCCCCACTACAGGACCAACTCGCACTGCTCCCGAGGGTTTCTGACTGTGAATCTGAATGGGACCAGCGAGTGTCACCGTTGTAGCCCCCAGATGCTTAACCCACAGTGCCATCAGGCCCCTTTTTGGTTTGGTTGGTTTCTTTGCCCCTTCTTCTTTTAAAAAAATGTTTTCTTAAGTCATTTTATTGGGGGCTTGGCTCATTCAACTCTTATCTCCACCCACCCATCCATCCACCCACCCACCCACCCACCCACCCATCCATTGTGTTACGTTTGTTGCCCTCATCATTGTCCAAACATTGTCTTTCTACGTGGTAGCAGTTCCTTCGCATCACCTCCTCATTTTCTCCCCACCCCCCGCTCCCACCTTCCTTCCCTCTAAACCCTTGATAATTTATAAATTATTATGATTTTTTCATGTCTTACCCTGTTCACTGTCTCCCTTCACCCACTTGTCTGTTGTCCATTCCAAGCGTTTTCTTTTTCTATCTGTTCAAGCATATGGAAAAGCTGTGGAGTATAAAGAATCCCTATATACCTTTACCCAGCCATCAGTCGTTAATATTTTGCTACACGGTCTTCATCTCACCCATTTCCAATACTGTCTTCTTGCAGCACTATTATTTCAGTTCAGCATCTAATCCAGAGAAGCCCGTGACGTCTCTTCAGTTTCCGTACTGGAGGACCTGGTCTTTAGCCTTACGTTCTTTTACATGTCTCTGGGAGTTCTCTGAATGGAAACTAACCTGAAAGCCTTCTTGTGGATACCACGTCTTCAAACAGTCACTTTCAAAGACAATCCTTTTCAATTCCTTGCCTTTGAAACCTCAGGACAGATGGGCTTGACAACAGTCTATTTTGGTCCTGCCTGGGGATTTTTGGCTCATCCATCGACACTAGTCTCAAATGATCCTGGGATTTGCTCTGAAGCACACAGTAGATGTTTAATAAGGACTTGCTGTGGTGCCAGGAGAGAAAGTGGATGTGATTATTGCTTCAAATACCCCGAAGGACATTCCAGGAGGATTTTGCTGATAAAGATAGAAGAGACCAAGCAAGGGTTGGCTGTTTCAGAGGTCAGTACTTCAAAAATCATATTCACAGTCATTGAGTCAATGCTAAATCATAGCAATAAATCATAGCAATCCCACAGGACAGGGTCGAATGGTCCCTCTGAGTTTCCATGTCCCATGAAGAATCTGGTGCTTACGAACTGCCAACCTCTCAAGCCACAGCCCAACTCTTACCCACAGAGGCAGAGCTGACTCAGTGACAATGAGTTTGTTGGTTTGTTTTTTTTTTTGGGGGGGGGGGACATCACTGCCCTCTGGTGGTGGGAGTAGGAGGCCCAGTCTTTGCTCCTGTGGAGCTGGAATGGAACCTCCATCCCAGTGGGCCGCAGTCCCACGCACAACCACTACGCCACCGGGGCTCAGCCCTTGTTGGTTTGGTTTTTGATGATCCTAAAAACCTTAACCTGGGCTGAGCCCCGGTGGCGTAGTGGTTGTGCGTGGGACTGCAGCCCACTGGGATGGAGGTTCCATTCCAGCTCACAGGAGCAAAGGCTGAGCCTCCTACTCCCACCACCAGGGCAGTGATGCCTAGAAAAAGAAAAAAAAAACCTTAACCTAGTACAAATTGGAAAGCAGTTGCTAGAATGGACATCAGCAGAAGGAAATGACATGCTAAAACGATGAAAGTAAAACCCTAACCCACCTAAGACTGGGCAATGAGAATCACAAATCATAATCCGGACAAGATCAGAATTGGGGAAGGAAGTTAATAATAGAAAGCAAGAGATTGCGGACACCTCATCTCTCTCCCTTGGTTTTGAATCACTGAACATGTGGTTTGCAGCCCAAGACATAGCCCAGAGCAGTTTGTAGCTGGGCATTATATAGTTCTTCTGGCTTCTTCATCAGTAAAGACTAATGTTGAGTTGGTCTGCTAGTCTGTGAATCTAATTGTCTATGTCTTTTGATTTTTCCTCACTCTTCTTTCCTCTGGATGAGGAGATGAATAGTTGCACCTTCGTGGGCTGCTCAAGACCTTTTTAAGAGCCCCCATGCTACTCAGTAGAAAGTTCGCTATGTAGGGTGTGAACTGTTATATGGCAGATTGACCTCAGTTTTCCTCTGTAGTATGGTCCTGCTCCCCCAGGTCCAGTGACTCATTCTCTCTATGTGTCTGGTTATGTCTAACATGTTTTCATAACATTGCCCCCTTTATGCTTCACCATACTCATGATGGACATATTTGTCAAAAATGTAAACAGGCGGACTGAGCCCCGGTGGCGTAGTGGTTGTGCGCGAGACTGCGGCCCACTGGGACGGAGATTCAATTCCAGTAGTGGACCTCCTACTCCCACCGCCGGAGAGCAGTGATGCCCCCCCCAAAAACAAAAACAAAAACAAAAAAAATGTAAATAAGCTTATACAAATAAACCTTTTTCAAATCTATGTATAGTCACTCTTCCTCCCACACCTGTTATGCCTGGATGTCCATCCAAGCATCTATTCATAGACCATCACTGTGGCAGGATTACATATAACGTGCCTGAAACACTGACCAACTCCCAATAGCCTTCGTCTTCTTTTTTTTTTTTTTTTTGGGGGGGGGGGTGGGGAATCACTGCTCTCCGGTGGTGGGAGTAGGAGGCCCAGCCCCACTGCTGGAATTGAACCTCCGTCCCAGTGGGCCGCAGTCCCGCGCACAACCACAACGCCACCGGGGCTCAGGCCTATCTTCTTCCTTTTTCATTTATCACCTCCCCCTTCACCCAAGTTGACACTTTGTCTACCTTCAGGTCTGTGACGTCTCCCTCCCTTGCCCTTCTGCCCCTGGTAACCCTTAAGGAATGTTTCCTTGGTGTGAAACCTTTTCTTACCTTTTTATAATAGTGGTCTCATACACTGTTAGTTCTCTTGTGCTTGACCAATTCCAATCAGCAGAGTCTACCCTAGGTTCTTCCAAGTTATGAGGTGTTTCTCACCGTCACCTTTAAGAGGGTGCAGCATTTCATCATGGGTGTGTACCAAAGTGTATTTATCTGTTCTTCCTCCGATGGCCATGTAAGTGCTCGCCATCTGTGTGCCGTTGTGATGAGTGCAGAGAGGATCATCGGCGTGCTTGTTCATCTCGTTGTGTCACAGCACTTATGTTTCTAGGATATGTAGCAAGTCTGGGTCACGTGATATTTCGACTCCCAACTTTCTGCTGATCCACTATCTGCTTTCCACAATGGCTGCACTATTTTACAGCCTCAACAACTGCGTGTGAGCATTCCATGCAGTGTTTTATTTTTAAATAAAACCTATCATGTGGACAGAGTTTTTCTCTGGAATAGTGAAAAGGTTTTGGAAATAAGTGCTTGCAGTGGTGATAATTATACAACACGTGCATACAGAGTAAGTAAATTTTGAAAACCTGGGTATCCTTCGTCCTTTTGCCTTTTAAAAATAGTCCATAGGAATAATTCCTTACTTTTAAAAATGAGCTCTTGGCTGAGCCCCGGTGGCGTAGTGGTTGTGCGCGGGACTGCGGCCCACTGGGATGGAGGTTCAATTCCAGCTCCCAGGAGCAAAGGCTGGGCCTCCTACTCCCACCACCTGAGGGCAGTGATGCCTAAAATAAAAAAAATAAAAATAAAAATAAAATAAAAATGAGCTCTTAATTTTAGAGGTCAAGGATAATCAACGGCCAGTGATTTTTTTTTCTTTCTTAGAGAATTAAGATTTTTCTCTTCCCCCTCCCCCAAACGATATGCTATCTAAGATAAACTGTAGCCCTCTTTTACAGATGAGGAAGTGAGGACATTAAATGACTTCCTCAAATTGGTATGGGCGGTGGGTATCATACCTGGGATTCTTCATTTAAGATTCTCACTGTTATCGCATTCCATGTTGCCTCTGCTGGCACGCAAAAGATTGAATAAAGAAGACTCATTATAATGAATGGCACCTGGGAAGTCTTACCTCTACCACAAAGTTTCAGATTTGAGATTTAGTTATTAATTATTCTTTCTCACTGAAGTTTTGAGTACATCATAGATACATCACTGTGCATAGTAGCAAATATAACAGAACCTTTCTGTCAGGTCTGCCATTTTTACACCTAGAGTCAACATAATCATCTTTACAGTTTTCACAATTCTAGAAAATGTCTTCTAAAAATGATAAGCTGATACTAAAATGTATATGGAGACCCAGAATATCCAAAGCAATATTGGGAAAGGAAAGAAGCAATTTAGGACTCTCACACCACCCAGCTTGAAGAATTGTCATAAAGGTACAATAATCAAGACAGCATAGTTTTTTATTTATAACCAGATGGCCTCCTGTTTACCGTCAAGTCTTTAAGACTCCAGAAGCTATATCTTTTGATAGCCGGGCATCATCAGCTTTCTTCACCACATTTGCTTATGCACCTATTTTGTCCTCAGCGATCATGTCAGGAAAGATAAGCATCACAGAATGCCAGGTTATTAGAACAAAATGCTTCAGTGCTGTCCTCTGATGTGAATTCTTTGGGGGGTGGGGGGATGGTATCAACGTAGGTAGGGTTGGGGCCGTCCCCACAGACCTCTCTATTGTTTTCCTGCTTCATGGTGGTATGCTGCTTTCATGTCTTGACACACAGGGTTGAAGTTTGGTCCCTTTCACTCTCTCCTTTGAAAATATAAACAATGCCCTCCCCTTGGGCACCGCCTATGTCTCTTCTTCTTCTTTCTTTCCCCATCTGTTTTAGCTGGCTGCCATATGTATCCCAGGATTGGGTCTGGCCCCTGCCACAGTACCTGGGTCTCACCCCAGGAATGTTTGTATACAGTGGCTTTTCCCTCATGCCCCTTTTGCATTGTTAAACTTACTTCAGGGGACTCATGTTGTACATGGCTTACTTTCCTTAGCATAATTTCCTCTGATGCTTCCCAGGAGATGATGTGCTTTTTAGGGATGCGAAGTACTCCGTTGTATGTATGTGCCACATTTTTTTTTGGCATCATCGCCCTCTGGTGGTGGGAGTAGGAGGCCCAGCCTTTGCTCCTGTGGAGCTGGAATTGAACCTCCATCCCAGTGGGCCACAATTCTGCGCAAAACCACTACGCCACCGGGACTCAACCAAACATGTATTATTTCAATGGGTCCCCAGGACAATCCTCTGAGATGGGACTCATAGTTACCTCCATTTTATAGATATGATACATTAGGTAGATTGTCCATCACAATGAGTGACCAAGTCATGTCAGCTGACTGCAGAGATCACAATCTTTTTTTTGGGGGGGGGGGCATCACTGCCCTCTGGTGGTCATGGGAGCTACCTAGAGCCGCTCCTCAGAGCCACCGCTAGATTTGAACCGCCAAGCCCACGGGCTGCAGTCCCGCACTCAACCACTTACACTGCCGGGGCTCAGCCCCAGAGATCACAATCTTAAGCACGATGCTGAAGGGGTTCTCTTTTCCTCCTCACCTTTCTAAGATTTCCCTCTGAGCCCTGGGTGCAAACTGCAAGGCCAGCAGTTCAAAACCACCAGCTGCTCTGAAGGAAAAAGGGTTTTCTGCACCCGTAAACAGTTGAGTATTGGAAATCCACAGGGAAGTTGGCCTCAACTCAATGGCAGTGAGTTTTGCTGGGGTTTTCTAAGGTCTCCCTAGTCTCCAAAAACCCAAAGGCAATTCCACCCCCTGAAAGATACCCATAGCTGTTCTGAGCTCCTCTTTGCCTCCGTATCCTCTTGTCTTTTAGCACCTTTCAAACCATTCCGAAATAATTATTCAGTCATGCAACAAATATATATGCCAGGCACTGTTCCAGGAAGACACAGCAGTAAGGAGAGTAGACGCAAATCGCTGCTCTCATGGACGTATAGCCAAGGAGAGTTACAGCAGTACCAAGCACTCTGTAGCGTGGGGAAGGGCAGCAGAAGGAAGCTAATGGACTTGCCCGGGAGCAGGCAAACTTTGGAGAAAGAAGAGCCAAATCCCCTCCTTTCCCACAATTTAAAAAGTATTTGGGAGTCATAACTGCACCTTGACAAATGAAACCACCTTTAGCTGAATAATTTCCCTTAAGATTGTTGAATGTTGGACTGAGCCCCGGTGGCGTAAGTGGTTGAGTGCAGGACTGCGGCCGGCGGGCTTGGCAGTTCAAATCCAGCAGCGGCTCTCAGGAGCGGCACTGGGGAGCTTCCACGACCACCAGAGGGCAGTGATGCCAACCTCCCCCCCCCAAAATAAAGAAGATTGTTCAATTTTACTTGAGAGTCACATGTTCGTACCCACATGTGACTCGTGCGCTTCAGAGGGCTCACCATGGGCCAGACTGTTTTGATGGGTGTCAACTTAGGTGAAATGGAAGACAGTAAGTTGATCACAAGGGAGAGAAGAGAAATAAGGAGCTGGGGGAATGACTACTGATTAGTCATTTAAACTGGTACTACCAAGTCGATCCTTGGAAATGTACACGCTCACCTAATTTATAATATACATATTAAATAATGATAATATGTACACTAGATGACATTAAGTGCGAACCCCCAAATACCCAACAACACCACCAGGGAAGCTGCAAACCCCCAAATACCAAACACTGCTGCCATCAAGTGAATCTTGATTCACAGCAACCTTCTGGGACAGGGTAGGACTGTCCCTGGGAGTTTCCGAGATGATAACTGTTGACCAGAAGAGATCCCGGATGGTGGCTGGTGGCTTTGGACAGCTAAGCTTGGGGATCACCGCCCAACTAGCAACCATGACATCAGGAGGGTTCTTGGGAGGATTTGTCCCAAGAATGGCAAAGAAGTGTTGGGGTAGAATGTTTGAGGGAGGTCTTTAGGGAAGACAGCTGGATAAAAACCCAAATGTGGGTGTCCTTAAGATACACGGTTGGTGTTTTTGAAGCCACAAAATTAGATGAGTTAATGAGGGGAGTTCTAGCTAAAAGCAGAGGCATTCCTCTTGAGGGTCAGAGCAGTCAAGGATGAAGGTGAAGAGAGGTCAGGAGAAGGACCCAGATGGGGTGGAGCTTTGCATTTTTACAACATCAAAGTGGATACTGTATGGAGGGAGATAAGATTGGGAATTAATCATTGATAATTCAAGTGAGGAACAATGGTGGCTTGAACCAGGAGGGGGAAGGAAGTGGAGGTGGCCAGAGGGGCCAGATTCTGGACGCGTTTTTTTAAGTGAAGTCAGCAGGATTTCCTGACAGATTGGATATGGAATGTGAGAGAAAGAGGAGCCAGGAACGACACCTGGGCTTTTGGCTTCAGTGTCTTCCAGGATGGAGTTGTCACTGACTGTGCTAATTGTGGGAAGAAGAGGTTTGGAGGAGGATGAGCAGGAGCTGAGTGTTGCCCTTGGCAAATTGAGATGTCAGTGAGGCCCGGGAGTAGAAGAGTGAAGCCTAACACAGGTTGGCAGTTCAAACCCACCCAGGGACTCCATAGGCAAAAGACCTGGTGATGTGCCACCATCACCTGGAAACCCCGTAGAAGGCAGTTTGACTCACCCAGTCACATGAGGTTGCTTTGAGTAGAGGTTGATCCATATGGATAGCAACATTAGACAATTGTGTGAAGACACTGAATAGAGAGTTCTGGAGAAGGGGGGGAGAAACCTGGATAAAAACGCCAATGTGGGTAGCTGTGCCCTGGTGGTGCAGTGGTTGTGTGCAGGGCTGCAGCTCACAGGGTTGATGGTTCAAATCCAGCAGCAGCTCTCCAGGAGCAAGGCTGGGCTTCCTACTCCCACCAGGGCAGTGAGGCGGAAAACAAAACAAAACAAAAACATGCAAATGTGGGTGTCATTGGGGTATCGTGGGTGCTTTTTAAGCCAAAAAAACTTGGGATAATAAAGGGGGTTATTATAGCTAAAAAGCAAATACTATAATGTAGCTATAGTACACTCCAGCACTTAGGGCTGAGAGAAATGAGGAGAAACTCACAAAAGAAGACAAAGGAGGTAAGAAGCAACCCGGGATGTTTCAAGAAAGAGGAAACGATTAATTATGCCAAATGCTTTCATTGGTCAAGTCACAAGAATTCATTGGCCAATGACATAATAAATTGACCACCTAAAAATGGACACATTGGATTAAAAAAAAAAGAAATGCTTGGCTACATCGGTCTTTGGTTAAGTCTAGATGTGTGTTCATCTGCTTGGAAAAGTAGATGAGTTTCTCTTCATTCTTCTTACCCTCCCATGCTTTGCTGGGGTTTTAAGGTTGGACAATACCAGGTAAGAGATTCTTGGGCCTGAACTAAAACCTTGAGCAAGGCCTTGCTTCCTAGGCTCATCCATAGGAATAAGCTGACACTGCGGCACATGTAGAAAAGATAAATGAAAGATGATATGAGAGAGAAGCTACAGACACCAATGTCATTCCCGTAAATGGCTACAGTGTTGTTTTGTTACCATAAGGAAACAGAGGCAGTCATCCTGAGACCCCGTGCCTCGCTGATTTAGGTAAGGTCACTAAGGAGTCTTTTCTGGTTGGAAACATCCTGGAGTCTAGACTAGAATAGAGGTTGAGAACTAAATTCTTGTGCCTTGAGCTTTTCCCTGGCAGGTGAGGGAACTAGGCATGTCTGAGCCTGGGAACTGGGAAAAGAGCAGTGGGAGAAAGATGGCTGGCACAGCATTCCCAAGGGGTGGAGCTGGGCAGAGGAGCAATGAGGTTAAATGTACATTTATTGTTAACTTTTTATTGAGGTTGAATGGACAAAACAAAAACAGTTGTTTAAGAATTTGAACAACTGAACGTACATGCAAGTCAAGAAGAGAGACAGGAGCACCAGAAGAACTGCACTCTTGTTTTCCTTCACTCACCGCCCCACCCAACGGCAATCACAGTCTTGACTTCCAGTGGCATGGACTAGTTTTGCTTGTTTGGGTATCTTATATAAATGAGTCCTGCCCTTCAGCGTCTGGCTTCTTTCATCCAATATTGTATTGGTGAGATTCATCTGTACGGAGACAAAGCTACAGATTTGCTATTCTCATTACTGTAGCAAATTTCATGATGTGATTATACCACAAGTTATTTTCCCCTTGTACTGTGGATAGACATGCTAGGTCACTTTCATGTTTACAAATATATATTATTTATTTATTTGGTTTGTTTTTTGGGGGGAGGCATCACTGCCTCTGGTGGTCGTGGGCGCTACCCAGCGCTGCTGCTCCTGAGAGCCGCCGCTGGATTTGAACTGCCAAGCCCACGGGCTGCAGCCCCGCACTCAACCACTTACACCACCGGGGCTCAGCCCACAAATATATATTTTACTGTACTTTAGGTGAAAGTTCGTTTTCCATTTGATAGCTTGTACACAAATCATTCCGTGACATTGTCCTCCTCACAATGTGTCCTCCGCTTCCCTCCAATTCTGCCTCGGGCTTCCTATTTTCTTTCATTGGAATTTTCTTCTCCTTCTGACCTCTCATCTCTGCCCTTGGGCAAATATTATCCTTCTGACCTCATATAGGGTTCTAAAGAACCCCTTTCTTAAGGGTGTTACTGTTTAGTTTATGAGTCTCTTATTTGAAAAATGGTGTCCAGGAATGGCTTCATATCCAGGCCAGAAGGGTGTCTTAGGGGCATGGTGTGGGGGATTCATCCACTCTCTGTCAAACCCAGTAAATGTTGAAATGTTAGTAATTTCATTCTTTGTTCTACCTTTTACTCCTACTCAGTAAGGGGCTCTCTAGTCAGAGTCCAATGGTCAGTAGCCAAGGACCATCTAGCTCTCCTGTTCTCAAAGCTATATGGGCTGTGGTCCGCTGACCTTGGGACTAAGTGCTTCCTTGAGTCTTTGGTTTTCTTCACGCTCCTTTATTCTGGATAAGAAGAAATTAGTAGTCGGTTCTGAGAGGGCCATTCGCAAGCTCTTAAGATGTTCCCCTTCAAAGGAGGACGCCAAACATTATTTTGACAAACTATGCTTTGTCTCTCATTTCCATTTTGAGGTCATCACCAGTGTGTTGTCATGAACCTATTGGATGTATCGTGTGATCTCTCCCCACCCCCTCTATTTATTTTGAAAACCTCCAAACAAAAAAACTTCGAGAACTATGTATGTGCACTAGAACCTAAATTAATATTTTACTACAATTTGCTTTATCATTTATCTAGCCCATTCTTCCAGTCCATCAATCCATCTTATTTTTGGACACATTTCAAAGCAGATTGCATACTCCAGTAAACTTTACCCCAAAATATTTCATCATGCATATCACTGATAAGGATTCAATATTTGTTTATGGATTTTTCTTTAAAGGGGAAAGTGACAAATAATGAAATGTATGAATATTAAAAGAACTGTTGAAAGAGCTTATGCACTGGGACAGTCCAAATCTGTATCAAAATATCACCCCCAAAAAGTCTCTCTCGCCTCTTTCTGGTCAATTTCCTCTCTATCTTCCCCACACCCATAGTTCTGATTTTGAAAATCATATATTTCTTTTGCCTGACCTAGAACTTCATATGAATGTAACCATACAGTATGAACATCTTTGGCTAACGCTTCTCTCACTCAGCATGGTGTTTTTTAAATCCATCTATGTCATGATATGAAAAAGTAATTAATTCCTTCTTATTGCATAATAGTATTGCACAATTTGCTTATCCAGTCCCCTATTGAATGGGATGTATTCAGTTTGGGGCCCTAGGCAGGGGAGAGATGGTTTATTTTCTAGGAAAAAAAATAATTCTAACATTCTCATTCTAGTCTTTTTAGGTATATAGGCTTTCATTTCTTTTGGATATACGTGTTGGACTGAAATTGCTGGGTCATGGGGTAAGGGTATGTTTAGCTTCATACTAAACTGTCGAAACTTGATTCTAAAGTAGTTGTCTGATTTTATACTCTTACCAACAATACATGGAAGCTTATATTGTTCATGCTGCTTGCAAATACCTGGTATTATCTGTCTTTAATTTCAACTCTTCTGGTGGGTATGCAAAGGCACACATTATAGTTTTCATTTTCAGCTTCCCCATAAATAATGATGCGCAGACTTTTCCAATTGCTTATTGGCTTCTTGGTCTTCTTGCCCATGGTCTGTTCTATTTCTGTCCATTTGCCCTGAGTTGCTTGTAATTTTGCTATTGATGGGTAGGAGTTATTTTTAAATCTCAGGGATCAATCCTTTACACAATAATGTCTTACCAATAATGTCTACCTGTCTATATCTCCTTGCCTTGCACTTTCTTGAATGTCTAACACACCTTCCTTGTTACCAAGTCATGAAGATACTCATTTAGGTTTTCTTCTATAAGTTCCATTGTTTTAGCTTTACATTAAAGTCTATGATCCACCTGAAGTTAATTTTTGTATGTAGTATCCAGTCAAAAATTTAAGGTGGTTTTGTTTCTTTGTTTTCAATATGGCTACTTAGATGTTCAAGTGTCATTTGTTAAAACATTCTCCTTTGCCTATTGGATTGTGTGACACCTATGTCACAAATTAAGTGAACATATAATATATTTTCTTTTTTCTTTTTGGCATCACTGCCCTGGTGAGAGTAGGAAGCCCAGCCTTGCTCCTAGATTTGAACTGCCAACCCTGTGGGCTGCAGTCCCGCACACAACCACTACGCCACCAGGGGTCAGCCTATAATATATTCTTAAATCGACTGAGCCCCGGTGGCACAGTGGTTGTGCGTGGGACTGCAGTCCACTGGGATGGAGGTTCAATTCCAGCTCCACGGAGCAAAGGCTGGGCCTCCTACTTCCACCACCTGAGGGCAGTGAGACCCAAAAAATCAAACAAACAAAAATATATATTTTTAAATCCTCTATCAATGGATTCTTATGATAGAACTATTATAAGAACTATGCTGTCAATCCCCCTAATGGGCATATACCCAGAAGAGGCAAGAAACAAACCATGACCAGACATTTCTGCTTCAATGTTCATCACAGCACAGTTCATAATCACAAGGGAGTTGGAAACAACCCAAATTTTCATCAACACACGAATGGATTAAAAAACTGTGGCACAGGGCAGTGATGCCTTAAAAAAAAAAAAACACACAACAAAAAAATAATATATGTTTAAAAATTTACCCCGGTCAGGATTCTCAGGAAGACTTGGCTGAAAACATGATAGTTGTTATGACTCTGAAGCACTTAGGATGCCTCCTAGTTAAGTAAGAGTCCGTGCATTGTAGAGCGCTTGAAGCAGGGGACAGAGACGGAGCTAGCTGGACTTGACTCAAAGGGAACAGGCCCTCATCGATGTATTAGCAGCTTCTGTCTGAGAACTCTCAGCCCCTGGACTCAGCCAGCTGGGTTGAAGCCAACTCCCTCCTGCCTTCGTTAGGATGGCCTGTCCTTACCAAGGGTGGGAGGGCCGGGGAAGGGTGCAGGGGCAGGTGGTAATGGCAATGGAACTATGACATTGACTAAAGGGTAAAGCCACATAGAAATTTATTATAATTGCTGTCAATCTGTGGCACAACCGTAAAAAAGATGGAACTGGCCGACATTGCGTGATGAATGGACAACAATGACAAAAAGAAAAAGTCACTGCTGAGGGTGATTAGGTACAAGCAAAGACCTTATGGGAATTGGTTTCTGGGTTTGGAGGGTTTGCGTCATGGTTTCACAGAGCATCCCAGTTAATTGGCCTAATGACATGCATAGTTGTTACTGTGCTGTCTGGCAGCTCCACGAATAGTGCCTGGGTCTTAAAAGCTTGCAAATGGCATAGCAATACGTTTCTAGTTACCTGGAACAATGGCCAAAGGAGGAGAATCGGGACAAGCAGAAGACCATGGACCAGGAGAGAGGAATAGGAGGAAGTGTGGCTGATTGCCGTCATGCCTCCTTTGCTAAGAGACCAGAAGGCCTGGATGGTGCCCCTTTCAGAGCATCGTGACCGAAGTTTTCATTGAAGAATCTTGATCATAGGAGGGAGACATGAGCAGAATGCCATATGTGCATGGACGTCAGACTTCCCAGAGCCAAGAAGGTTGCATGAATGCTTGTCACTATTGCCCTGAGGTAATCTTTATACCTGAAACCAGTAAACATCTCTCTAGTAATCTTCTTGAAAACCCAACAACTAGCCCTCAAGAAAATAATTTATTAAAAAAAAAAAAAAGAGGCTGAGCCCCGGTGGCGGAGTGGTTGTGCGCAGGACTGCGGCCCACTGGGTTGGAGGTTCAAATCCAGCAGCCAGGCTGGGCTTCCTACTCCCACCATGAGAGGGCAGTGATGCCCAAAAAAAAACAACAACAAAAAAAAAAAGAGGGAGAAAGAGGAGCTTATACCAAGAGATCAAGTAGAAAATATTTGGAAATGAAGATGGCAACATGTGTACAAATATGCTTGATACAAATGATGTATTGAATGATATAAGAGCTGTAAGAGCCCCCAGTAAAATTATTGGGGGAAAAAAAACACAACCTAACAATTGTTTAGCTTAACTAGTCAAACATGGTCTGCCTGGAACATTGTGCTCTTTTAAAAACTACATGGATCGGGCTGAGCCCCGGTGGCGTAGTGATTGTGTGCGGGGCTGCAGCCCACAGGGCTGACGGTTCAAATCCAGCAGAAGCTCTCCAGGAGCAAAGGCTGGGCTTCCTACTCCCACCAGGGCAGTGATGGGAGTAATAATAATAATAATAATAATAATAATAAAAACTACATGGATCAAATTGCCAACAGGAATGCCCAAGAGTCGATGGGAACCTCTTGGGGCAGGGAAGGAACAACTCAAGAAAGGAGGGCAAGAATGGTGGCTCTCAAAGAACCTCATCGACGTGACTGAGTGGAACCCATCGAGACTGTGGAATGAATGGATGCTTTGCCACAGCAATAAAATAAACGAAGTTGTGCATGCATGTGTATTCTATTTATACATATCGATCACAGCCGAGCTTCCAAGGCGAAGGAGAACCAGCATGAGGCTCGACGATGATGCTGGGCCTCAGCTGAGGACCATCCAAATCCCGCCCGGCTGCCTGTAGTCGCTGACGCAATCAGAGCAAAGACATGATTCACTTCGATGCTGCCACGGGCCTCAGGATCGGGGCCAAGTACAGGTTTGGGGCAGGTTGGTTGATTATTTTTTTTCCCTTCCCCAGTTGAAAGAGTAACTTTGTGTTTCGAAAAGTCCTTTCTTTATGCAGAGAAATTCAGTGGTGAGGTGTTTGGGATGAACCACCTTGGCCCATGTTTGGGGAGAGAATGAATTTGAGGGTCCCTGGGTTTTTTGCCCCTACCCCCCCACCCCCACCCCATCTCCCCAGCAAAGACCCAGTGCGGAAAGGGTTTTTGGGAAGGGCTGGGGAGGAGGGAATGGACGCTTACGCAAAAGGACACAGGGCGGAGGCTGCCAGCAAAGTGGCTTCTTGTGGACCTGTGGGTTTGTGGGCAGGAGGTCCCTGCTGCCCTCCCCCAGGGGGCTGAGGTCCCAAACGGAACAAATACAATCTCTATTTGCTCATCTCTCGCCTGCATTTACATGGCGCTTTATGGCCGGGGCTGTTGGCATCAGCAGAAACGCACGCTGATGTTTATTCCTGGTGTGGCCAAGGCAGACAAGGACCTCTCTGTCCTCCCACGTTCCTGGCCAGGAGGGCAGGAGGCACTTTCGATCAAGCAGGCAGGCAGCGAAGCAATCCTGTGTAGGTGCCCACTCTGTCCCCAGCGCTGAGCGCAACACAAATAGAAAGAGGAAAAAAAAGTTCCCAACTCCGGGCTCCAGCCCTCAAGGCGTATAAAATCCAATTCACAAGAGGAGTCTTGGGGACACTACGACCTCAGGAGAAGCTGTTTACAGATGGTTCTCTGGGATGCTAACTGCTAGCCTTAGGAGAGGGCAGAGAGGAAGAAATGAGTGGGAATTGGGGGTGGGTGAGGGTGCAGGGAGGGAAGCCCATGGCAAAGATTCTTTTATTTATTTTTTAATATATATATTTATATATATATTTTTTGGCATCACTGCCCTCTGGTGACCTTGGCAGCTACCCAGCCTTGCTGCTGCTGGATTTGAACCGCCAAGCCCGTGGGCCGCAGTCTCACACTCAGCCACTGCGCCACCGGGGCTCAGCCGGCAAAGATTCTTAAAGCCAGAAGCCACATGGCGACCAAAGGCATCCCTGATTTGTCCTGCACGGCAGCCCAGCAGGTGACATCATGCCCGGCCCTTGGTGGGTCTTCAGGACACAGACAGCTGAAGAATGAGTGAAGA
This sequence comes from Nesogale talazaci, assembly GCA_004026705.1. Classification (NCBI taxonomy): domain Eukaryota; kingdom Metazoa; phylum Chordata; class Mammalia; order Afrosoricida; family Tenrecidae; genus Nesogale; species Nesogale talazaci. The sequence goes on along the minus strand of PVJH01012823.1, from coordinate 32,667 downwards.
TGGAGCGGGCCGATGTTAGAAGAAGAAATAGGTGAGGAAGAGGGAGGAGGACATTCCAGCCCGAGGAAAGGCCCAGCGAAAGGAACCAGATTTCTTGGTGAGACTGGTTTAACCACAGGGAAGGGTGTGTGGTCGGGAGTAGAGGGAAATGAGGTTAGATGTGGGGCCAGATGGGAGAAGGCTATTGAGCCAAGCCGAGAAATTCAGAGGGCTGGACCTTCCTTCCTTCCTTCATCAAGCTGTCCTTGAATCCAGACCGTGGGCAAGGCGTGGAAACCCGGCGGAGGGTGAGGCACGGAGATGAGGAAAGCCATCACCATCTGTTGGGAGTGGACAGAGTAGCTGCCCCGGATTGTGCTAACTCGGACCAGGGCGATGTGGACCAGGGGTTTGTTGTTCTAGTCACCGTTTGGGGTCAAGACACCGAGCAAGACATGTCAACTTGCTCAAGTGAATCTGGAGTTCATTAAAAGTACATCAGACATGCCCGGGACAGGAAGCTTAAGAGTGAACGAGGAGGCTTGACCTGGGGTGAATCAGGCACCAGCCCTTCTCCTTCCCTCTCTCTGGGTCGTCCCTCGTGGACGGTCTTTCCCCTCGGCCTCTCTCTCTGTGTCATCTTCACTGTCTGACTCATCCATCCCATTTGGAAGGAAGTTAGTGCAAGCTTCACACCTTCACATCACAAGACCATCCTGCCCCAGGGTCAGCCATTCTATTGGGTCTTTTGAGGCTCTTAGGTTGACATCTCGAGGAAAAAGGAGCTGGGTGACTTACCCCCCGGCTTCCCGGGGGTCAGGTGGTCATTCAGCCCCAATCAGAGGCAAAGCATATGATAAAACAGGACTTACCCTGAATCCAGTCTGTTTCACCAAGAGCTATTGGGAAAGAAGAATTCCCAAGAAGAAGGGCAGGAGGCAGTCACGCAAAGGGACTTTCAAAGGTTCGTGAAAAAAGAGAGTGAAAGGATTGGGGTATTTTTCTACGAACTTTTTTGTCGTGTCCTCATAGAGAAGTGTAATTTCTACAGGCTGGCAAAGCACAGAGTAACCTCCTCCGCCCGGGCTAAAGTGACGAGACAACACTTCATGGTCATCACTGAGTGTTTGGGCCTGATTTTACCTTCGAGGGGGAAAAGGACATTCTTTCTGTCCATCAGCACTGCATTTTAGAGAAATTTGGCTGTGACCGATGAAGGACCCCTGGTCATGCACTGGCTAATCATTCACCTGTAGCCGTTTGAATCCACCAGCCACTCCAACAGCCCTTTGTCAAGCTACAGAAACCTCCAAGCAGCTGTGCTCTGTCTGACCTTGGGGCTAGTGGTGAGTCCGAATCAACTTGATGGCAATGGCTTGTGGTTTGGGGGACCTGCAGAGTCCCCGGTGGCGCAGTGAAATGTGTCCAGCTGCTAACGGAAAGGTTGGGGATTCAAGCCCATCCAGAGGTGCTATAGAAGCATCAGCCGTTGGAAAGCTCTGCTGCGACACAGCCTGGACTTGGAACACAGAAGGAACTGGGAGGGTTAAGAAGCTGAAGGAACACCAGCCATCAAGAAGACGCTCACCTCACATCCTCTTACAGAGGGGTTGCAGGGAGGAGATGAGCCAGTTAAAGTACAGTGTAGTAACAACGAAATAGGCATCTTTCCTCGCGTTCTCAAATGCTCCCTCCCACTCACTATCATGCTCCTGGTTCTACCAGACAAGTCCGGCTAGAGCAGGGGATGGACACTGGAGTCGGAAACATGGGGAATTTGGGATAGATGTTCCCTCTGGACTGGTGATGGAAGTGGTGATACTGGGAGGGTGGAGGGATGGTGGAGTAGAAGGGGAGAACCAGTTTCAGGGATCTACATATAGCCTCCTTTCTGGGGCAAGGTCAACAGGGAAGTGAGTGAAGGGATACATTGGACAGTGTATGATATGAAAAAACAATAGCAATTTGTAAATTATTAAAGGTTCATAGGGGAGGGGGGAAGGGAAATATGGGGATCTGGACCTGAGGACCTAGGTGGAGAGGAGGAAGATTTGAGGGTGCTGATGGCAGCAACGGTGCAAATGAGGCCTGCGTACTATTCATGTATGTATGGATTGTGAGGGGAGGTTTACAAGTACCCAATAAAATGATTCTTTAATAAAAAGGGGGAGGAGGGCTGAGCCCTGATGGTGTCAGTGGTTGAGTGCGGGACTGCGGCCCGCGGGTTTGGCAGTTCAAATCCAGCGGCGGCTCTCAGGAGCAGCACTGGGTAGTGTCCACGACCACCAGAGGCAGTGATGCCCCCCCCAAAAAGAAACCCCCCAAAAAATAAAAATAAAAAGGGGGAGGAGGAAAGAGTAGCTTATACCAAGGGCTCAAGTGGGAAATGTTTGGAAATGAATGTGGCAACATGTGTGCAAATGCGCTTGATACAGATTATATATTGAATAGCTATAAGAGCCCCCCAATAAAATTATTTTAAAAAAAGAAGAGAAAATGCTCACCTCAGCTTGAACTATCAACAGAGAAGGATTACACAATAAAAATAGTAGCTTACTTTCTTGTAGGCCCCGGCTTGTTCTAACACTCCCCCTCTCCCCGGAGAAAAAACACATTGTCAAGCTCAGAAACAGAAGCTCATTTTGGGTCATCCCTGGGTTACATATCTCTGACTTACATCCAAGCTACGGTTCTCAACCATGCCTTGGAAAGCCTGGTCTATTAAAAATGTGAGGTCCATACAACGGAGTGTGACAATGAATGGCCACTGCTTTCTGATACACACCAAAAGACCAGTGCCTTTGCAGCTCATAGCAATCCCAGAGGACTTAGTAAAACCGTCCCCACAGGCCCCCCGAGACCAGAAATCTTAGGGACGCAGACTGCTACATCGTTCTCCCATGGACCTGTTGGTCGTTTCAAACTGCCAACCTCTGGTTAGCAGCTCAACACTTAATCCACCAGGTCACAAAAAAAAAAAAAGATAATATTACATACTACTCGATACTATTCCTGGATTATTATGTTAAAGATGTTTCCCTATATCTAGAAGCTTTTTAAAAGAAGAAGTTCTTTTTACTTTTTTTTTAATGCCTAAGAAGGGACACTATTTATTATATTCTAAGGCAGTCATTTAACTGTCATTGACTGCAACACAAATTCATCCTAAAGACAGACAGCACTCCCTCGTAATTCAGGGACTGCCTGTCCACAGCCGCTCAATTGAATCGCACTCCTCCAAGCCCTAGACAATCTCAGAACAGATTGCTATTTGTATTCTGTTCAGCACAGAGCCAGGACCAGGAACTCAAGATAAAATAAAAAAATAAAAAATTTGAAACATGAGTGTTTTTGATTCCTGGTGCAGAGCTCAGGTCACTGGATACAGACTTGGTGAGATGCAAAAAAAAAAAGACAGAAGGGGAATTGGAGCCAATGTGCTTGGTGGACTGACGGTTAGGTAAACAGATAGAGATGTGCCCTGTGGCTCCTAGGACAGATCAAAGCCGGCTTGCCCAGTGCAGCCAGCAAGCATGTCAGGAATCTGAGGGACCTCTCACCCAATCCCCCACCCACGCTCGCCAATGGAGAGCCACGCTGTTACTGGTCACACCTTTGGGCACTGTCAATGCACAGGCATTTGTGACAAATCTTTTTTTTTTTTTTTCCTAAATCCACATTTCTATTGCACGTTAATTTTTAATTTTAAGTTTCATTGGCAAATGATTCACATACCATACAATTCAATAGCTTAAGTACATTAAAAAAGAGTTGCGTCATCATCAACACCATTTTTGGAAATTTTCTTTCTTTTTTTTTGGGGGGGGGGCATCACTGCCCTCTGGTGGTCGTGGGAGCTACCCAGCCTTGCTCCTGAAGAGCTGCCGCCAAGCCCATGGGCCGCAGTCCCGCTCTCAACCACTATGCCACCGGGGCTCAGCCCCTTGGATGTTTTCTTAATTTCTGTACTCATTAAATCCCATTTCTTCCAAACCTCACCTGCCATAAAACTAAGAAACTATTAATCTCGTTACTATCTCTAGCTGTAGCCTATATTCCATATAAAGAATATTATACAAAGAAAAAGAAAACAACAACAGCAAATCCTCTCAAGATAAGCAACTATGATAAGATGAGGCTGTATGATCTCTGACCTGAATACCTAGGTCTGCCAATTGGGCAAGTGACGTAACTAGTGTGTTTCTCGGTTTCCTCATCTGTCAAACCGAGTTCAGAAAGTCCCTTACACCCTCATCGAAAGAAGTAAATGGGAGATGCAAAGCACTGGAAACAATGCCTGACACATAGCAAGCCCTCGGCTAGTGTTAGGCTTTAAATATTATTCTCTGTGACCAGTGCCAAAAGATTAGGCTGCAGAGATGAACTAAAAAGATCATAGACTTTCCAATCTGGAGGACCCTAGAGGTCATTTACATCCACAGAAAGCAGTCTATAGATGTCTATCCTGGCGTCTGTCTATCACCCATCTCTCCTGGCTTCTGGGCGCAGACCCCTGACTAGTCCAGAATCAGGCACAGAAAGTAAGGCAAGTCCCTAGGAGTTTTCCCATTGCATCGTAACAACCGGTAGAGAGGAGAGCCTACCTCCCATCCTTGTCTCCCCTTTTTTTTTTTGGAGGGGGGGCATCACTGCCCTCTGGTGGTCATGGGAGCTACCCAGCCTTGCTCCTGGAGAGCTGCTGCTGGATTTGAACCGCCAAACCCGTGGGTCGCAGTCCCGCCCTCAACCACTTACGCCACCTGGGCTCAGCCCGTTTGTCTCCTTTTTTGTTGAAAGCATAAGGATATAAGCCTAGAGTTATAATTGTTGTTGTTTAAGCCTTCCTCCTTGTGGAGAATCTCGCCTGAGAGCATGAAGCTGATTTTCAGAGAGAAGCTGGAAGGAGAGGCTTGACTTGGGGTAGGGTACAGACCTCTAAATCCAGGTGACAAACTCAACAGCTCTTGCCCTCTCTCTCTTTCTTCTCAATGTCAAAGACCCTTCCTCTCAGAATTGTCTGTTTGGGCCCCGATTCACCCAGTTATTAAGCAATTGGAGTAGCATCTGTTACCGAACGACCCTGTCTCACCAAGACTGTATTTTCCAACGACGGCGGCTTCCACACATTTTTCTGGAAAGAAGTACAACCAGAATGCTCGCAAGAAGCAAAGATGGCGAGGCTTAGTCTCATGAGCTTTGGCCATGTCGTCCAGAGAGACCAGGAAGATAGCATGCTTTGGAAAGCAGAAGGGCAACCAAAACGGGGAAGGCCTTCACCCAGATGGATGGCTGCAGTGGCCGCAGCAATGGGCTCGACGTCTGAACCGTTGGGAGGAAGGCAGTGCAGGACTGGACAGTGTCGGGATGTGCTCCGTGGCAGCAAACTCTGTCTGCACTGCAGCTGTTCAAACAACAAACAAGCAGACTCCCACTGAGGAACAGTTTGGTTGTAAACTCAATGCACCAAGTTGATGCTGACTCACAGTGACCCCAGAAGGCAGAGTAGACCGGTTTTAAATTGCTGACCTTGTGGTTAGTAGCCCAACTTGTAAAATCCCCTACAACTCCAGACCTCCTGCAGTTTACCTATGGCTCACACTCACTGCCTTCAGGTTGGTACCCACTCCTAGTGACCCCACAGGGCAGGGTAGAACTGCCGCTGTGAGTTTCCTCAGTGGTGACACTTTACAAGAGCAGAAAGCCCTATCTTTCTTCCACAGAGTGATGGGTGGTTTTTTTTTTGGGGGGGGGAGGGGGGAATCACTGCCCTCTGGTGGTCATGCGAGCTACCCAGCCTTGCTGCTGCTGGATTTGAACCGCTAAGTCAGTGGGCCGCAGTCCCGCACTCAACCACTACACCACCCGGGCTGACTGGTGGTTTTGAACTGTTCACCTTGCAGTCAGCAGCCCAACATGTAACTGCCAAGTCAACAGGACTCCAGTCTGGCTATTACCAGTCATTAAACCGATTTCAGTCTCTCTCTGTTTCTCGCCTTCTCTCTTTCCTTAAAGTAGCTCAGATTACATTTCTGTCACTTGCAAACTAGAAGTTGTGTTTGAGGGTACATTCAGGGTTGGATTTGCGTATCTTTAGAGGAAGTTGCACTACTTTAACTTCAGTGGCAAGCAATGTAGACTCTTACATTGTTTCAGACATGACTGTGGTTCAACATTTAAAAAAAAATTTAATTGTGATTGACACACATGCATAAAGCATGAAGCATCTCAATGGTTCCTCTATGTACAATTCAGCAATATTGAGGACGTTCTTCAAATGGTACAACCACTCTTGTTTCTTTGTCCACATCTTATCACCCCTGTTAACATGAACTCAATGTTCCCTAAGTAAAGCATGCCCCTTCTCTTTCTTTCCAACTCTGGTTAAAAACCCTGCCACTCCAACTCATGTTGACTCCAGACAGTATTTCTGAGACTGTACATTTTTTGGGGGGGGGCATCACTGCCCTCTGGTGGTGGGAGTAGGAGCCCAGCCTTTGCTTCTGTGGAGCCACTGCTGGAATTGAACCTCCATTCCAGTGGGCCGCAGTCCCTTGCACAACCACTACACCACACGGGGCTCAGCCCGAGACTGTACTTTTTTTTTGGGGGGGGGGCATCACTGCTCTCTGGTGGTGGGAGTAAGAGGCCCAGCCTTGCTGCTGGATTTGAACCTCCAACCCAGTGAGCCGCAGTCCCGCGCACAACCACTACGCCACCGGGGCTCAGCCCCGAAACTGTACATTTTTATGGGAACAGAAAGCCTAATTTTTCTCCCATAGAAAAATTTGGATTTGAACCATGGAGCTTGTAATTAGTTAGCAGTCCAATGATTACCTGACAGCACCACTACCCCTGGTAACCACTAATCATCTTTAGTTTCTAGATATTTGCCTCTCCCAAACACATGAAATCATATATTTGTCCTTTAAAAAAAAACCAAAAAAACTTTTGCTCAGGGTGATGTTTTCATGTTTTTTTTTCATGTTGTCAGCACTTCATTTCTTTAAAGAGCCGAATAGCTTTCCATTATGGGCATACATCACATTTTATTTAGTCATTCATTGGTTAACGAATTTTTGGGTTGTGTCTACTTTGGGCCTGTTATGAAAAGAGTTGCAAGGAACAGAACGTTGATGTACAGGTTTCCGTTTGTGTTCTTGCAGACTCTTCTGCTGGGTGCCATGGTCTATGTTCAGCTTTTGAAGAGCTGCTAAATGGTTTTCTTTGGTGGTTGTGCCATTCATTATCTATGGGGAAGAATTACATGGTCTTTTCAGTTCTTTCTTACCCATATCTCCCAGAAAAGTGGAAGACTTGAGTTAGTAGAAACTCTCCCTCCCACTCTCGCGTTGGATAAGAGCACATAAGCACAGAGATTTGTAAGCCAACTCTTCATGCCTTTATTGCATCCCGTGTAGACATATGTTCTAATTGCCCATTCCGATTCCTTATAAAACTGTGACTCTGGGGCTAAGCCCTGGTGGCTGAGTGGTTGTGTACGGGACTGCAGCCCACAGGGTTGGTGGTTCAGATCCAGCAGCAGCAGCTCTCTAGAAGCAAAGCTGGGCTTCCTATTCCCACCAGGACAGTGATGCCCCCTAAAAAACAAACAAACAGAAAAAAAACCCTGTGACTCCAAGAATGGTCTGCAATACGATGTGCGCTAAGGAGCTGTTCAAGGTGCCCTGGTGGCGTAGTGGTGGAAGAACTGCCAAGTTCCATGGGAACCAGTCATTCCATGGGAGAAAGTGTGGCCGCCCGTTTCCATAGAACTTAAAGCTTTGGAAACCCTATAGGGAAGTTTTACCCTGCCTGATGGGGTCATGAATCAGAATCAACTCCATGTGAATGGTTTTTGGGGTGCTTTCTTAATAGAATGTTGATGAGAAGTTTGACGGTGCTTTGTAGCCATTAAAATCTTTCTAATTTGGTCTGAGCCCCGGAGTGCGCGACTGCTGCCCGTGGGCTTGGCGGTTCCAATCCAGCGGCAGCTCTCAGGAGCAGCACTGGGTAGTGCCCACGACCACCAGAGGCAGTGATGCCCCCCCGACACACACACACAAAAAAAGTTTTAAAAAAATCTTTCTAATTCAGATCACTGGTAAATTTAAGTGAAGCCTATAACATTTTTTTCACTTGAGTCACTTTAAACCCTTGAAACATAGCATCCATTTATATGAATATGAAGCTTTGTGAATTCTTTTTTTTGGGGGGCGGTTGCATCACTGCCCTTGTGGGAATAGGAAGCCCAGCCTTGCTTCTGGAGAGCTGCTGCTGGATCTGAACCACCAACCCTGTGGGCTGCAGTCCTGTGCACAATCACTAGGCCACCGGGGCGCAGCTGAAGCTTTGGGAATTCTTAACCCACACGGGTCAGAAAGATAATAGCAATGAGTGAGTGAAGTAGAGGGGTGAGTATAAAGGAAGTGGTGGGGGCTGTGGCACAATGGTAGGTACTTGACCCATCCAGAAGTTGTCACCATTTAGCCCCAGCCTGTTGTTTCCCTGTGCACAGAATCACTGGGGCCTCTAGTTTTTAAGAGATGCCGAATGTCTGGAATGCTTAATGTCTAGAATCTAAATTCTAGACATTGGCTATGAATTCCATTTTTTTTGGGGGGGGGGGCATCACTGCTCTCTGGCAGTGGGAGTAGGAGGCCCAGCCCCACTGCTGGAATTGAACCTCCGTCTCAGTGGGCCGCAGTCTCACACACAACCACTACACCACCGGGGCTCAGCCCTTATGAATTCCATTTCTGTTTTGTTTTGGCTTTTTTTTTTGGAGGGGGGCATCACTGCCCTCAGGTGGTGGGAGTAGGAGGCCCAGCCTTTGCTCCGTGGAGCTGGAATCGAACCTCCGTCCCAGTGGGCCGCAGTCCCGCATACAACCACTACACCACCGGGGCTTAACCCTATGAATTCCATTTCTAAAGATGACCATAGGCTGGGTGATTGTTAGGAATTGCATTGTGTCCTCACAAAATATGTCTCATAAATCCCAACCCAAGGGCTGAGCCCCGGTGGCGTAGTGGTTGTGCGCGGGACTGTGGCCCCCTGGGATGGAGGTTCAATTCCAGCTCACCAGGAGCAAAGGCTGGACCTTCTACTCCCACCACCAGAGGGCCGTGATGCCTAAAAAAAAATTTTTTTTTAAATCCTAACCCAAGATTGAAGTCTCAGTCTTCTTGGGGAAGGGGTTGTCCTTCTTGCGTGAACGAGACAGGCGTCATGTAGGGTGTGTCTTGAGTCGATCTTTTCTGAAATGTAAGAACTCAAACAAGTGAGCAGAGCGGGTAGCAGAGATGAGAGAAGAGAGATGTCACACCACGTGAAGAGTCCTTCGCAACCAAAGCTAACAAAAGGCCAAGGCCATACTCCAGGGCTTTCAGAGACAAACAGCCTTCCTGGAGAGCCAGCACCCTGAATCCCGACTTCCAGCCTTCTCAACTGTGAGGAAATACATTTGTTTGTGAAAGTCACCACTTGTGGGGCTGAGCCCCGGTGGCGTAAGTGGGTGAGTGCGGGACTGCGGCCCACGGGCTTGGCGGTTCAAATCCAGCTGCGGCTCTCAGGAGCGGCACTGGGTAGCGCCCACGACCACCAGAGAGCAGTGATGCCCCTCCCCACCCCCAAAGTCACCACTTGTGATATTTTTGCTATAGGAATTCCAGATTGCTAAAACAGTGCTTGTTCATCTCACTTCTCTCAGGGCTAAGAACAAACAGGTGATTTGGTCTCCCTATGTGTAGACCAAACTAATGAATTGAAGACCATTGGTATAAACACCTGGTCTCATGGGAGATAGCTAAGCAGCGTACCATGAGTCCCCCTCTTCACAGTTCCAGCAGACAAGTGGCATTGTTTACCCCACTTCAGAGGGAGGAACCTGGGCCATGTGCACGCACAAACTCCCCCACTGACTGTGAGGCAGAGAATCTATTTCATCACCCAGTGAAACTTTCGCTCAGCCCCGTACGACGCCGGGCTTGTGGGATAAATATGATTCAGGTTTCTCTCTCCCAGTTTGGTCAGTCCAGGCCACAGGCTTTCATCCTTGGGGAGAATGGCGTCGTTGGGGTAGCTAGGAGTGATTCCACATGATTGGTTTAGATGAGTTTTTCCCTTAGTGCCCCCTTCTTGCAGCTCAAAAGCTGCATGTATGAACTTGTGGAACAAGAACTTGCAGCTGGCCCACTAGTGTGAAACATAAAAACGGAAGGTGCGCAGAGAGGGGAGACAACATGCTGACCTCTGACGACCACATTCTTGTTGGTTGGCATCACACCTGGCTGGCCTCTCAGGCAGAGGGTACCAGGATTGGCTGATTACCTCCTGGGTGCCAGGCCCAGTGTTGGGCTCTCACTGAGCCCTGCCTTCCACAGACTGCCCAGAAAAGCCTGGAGTCCAGGCCTGTGGAGTCCATGCCCTTTCCAGGCCACGTCCCTGCCAATCCAGGCGTGCCAGGAAGGCATTTGGAACGGCCAGCTTGTCGCTGCACAAAGGGAGGGCCGTGCAGCTCAGGGTAGAGTGAAAACAGAAGGGTCATCACAAATGGACTCGCGGTGCATGCAGCTTGTCAGGTGTCTGTTGTCGGCTCAGTGGCTGGGTTACAGAGAGAGACAGGTCCACTCCCCCACCCCCCCCACCAGTGAGATCGTTCTCTGATGAGATGATGCATGTTAAGTGAACTATAAACTTTTTTTTTTTAACTATAAACTTTTAAGAGCACATTCCATACCCACTCAGAAGCATCAGGAATCATTCCCTTTGGGAAAGCTGGTGTTCTCAAGGTAGCAGAGCATGCTGCCAGAACATACCGCTAGGGATGTCCTCCCAAGCAGAAGTCAGAATTCTTGTAAGGAAACCAAAATTAGAAAGTACGTGAGGTTTGTGTATAATTAGCATCCTTACCCCTTATGCCTTAGGTGTCTTTGACCCCCCTTTTTTTTTTTTTTTAAGAGGGGGGACATCCCTGCCTCTGGTGGTCGTGGGTGCTACCCAGTGCCGCTCCTGAGAGCCGCCGCTGGATTTGAACCGCCAAGCCCGCAGGCTGCAGTCCTGCACTCAACACTTAGGCCACCAGGGCTCGGCCCCTCTTTGACCCCTTTTTAACAGTGGGTGAAAGACACTATAAATCAGGGCAACTGATTTTTTTTTTTTTTCTGTTAGATCTGAGTTCAAATCCCATCACCCACTTAGCTGGGTAATGTGGGAGGGTAGGTTCCTGAAACCTCACTGGCCCTCAACTTCCCATTGTAAGGACTGAAAAGGAATTGATACACATTCTCCAAATGACCCAGACATCATCTCCTTCTCCTTCGTCTTCTTTTTAAATCACTTTATTGGGAGCTCTTACAGATGTAGCAATTCATAATTCAGTTTGATCAAGTGTAATCATACAATTGCTGCCATCATCCATTTCAAAACCCTTTTTTTTTTTTTGGGGCATCACTGCTCTCCGGTGGTGGGAGTAGCAGGCCCAGCCCCACTGCTGGAATTGAACCTCTGTCCCAGTGGGCTGCAGTCCCGCGCACAACCACGACGCCACCGGGGCTCAGCCCTCATTTCAAAACCTTTTCTTTGTTCTTTAACTCCTTGATATAAGCTCTCCTTTATCCCCTCCCTCCCCTCCCCTACCCCCCCAGGAGCCCTTATTGTTATGGTATATGTTATTATTTTCTGTGTCTTACACCATTCATTATATCTGTTCACTTCCAATTCTGTTATTCCTTCTCCTTGAATGGGATTATACAGTCATTATTGCTATCACCTCCCCTTCCCCCCACCTTCCCACCCCTTCTTCCTTTATCCTTAGGGAATCATTACTCTCGTTATAGTTTCTGAAGGATTATCTAGCTTGGCTTTCATGCATCCAATGATCTTAATTTGTTTTTCTTTTTTTGGGAGGGGGGGCATCACTGCCCTCTGGTGGTGGAAGTAGGAGGCCCAGCCTTGCGGCTGGATTTGAACCTCCAACCCAGTGGGCCGCAGTCCTGCGCACAAACCACTATGTCACTGGGGTCAGCCCCACATCAAATGATCTTAATCATACAAATGAACAAACTCATGTTTAGCAAGATTAATGAGGTAACACAAGGGCTATGAAAGAGAGGGGAGGAAATATTAAAGAACTAGAGGATAGGTGTGTGTTTCATCAGTGTTATACTGTATCCTGGACTTAACATTCCTTTCATGTGGCCCTTCTGTGAGGGACTGTTCAATTATCTTACAGGTGAGTTTGGGGTCTCCAGTACATCCATGCCCCTTCACACCCATTTGGTTGCTTGTTTTTGAACTTCTGATACCTTTTCCTATCAACACCTCATGAACACACAGGCTGGTGTGCTTCTTCCATATTGGCTTTATTGCTTCCTTGCCACATGGTCTCTTCTTTAACTACAAGCCTTTACGGTGCTATATCTTTGAATAACTGGACACCATCAACTTTATTCCACACATTTGCTTATGCACCCATCTTGTCTTCAGCAATTGTGTCAGGAAGTGAGTATCATACTATATTATGGGATCTTTAAAAAGACAAAACAGGACATATATATATATGCAGTTGGACAGGATCCAACAGTCCCAAGCTCGACCTGTGTATATGTGTGTGTATATATATGTATATATGAAAATAGCAGCTAATTAGCCCACATAGCAGTACAGAGGGCTGCTGAGTTTGACTTACTTCTTTTTTTTCTTAAGGTTGTTTTTTTTTTTTGAGTTTGACTTACTTCTGTGAAAGTTAATATCCTGTAAGTCCTTCAACTCATGAGGGCCAAGTTCAAGGAAGCAGACAGCTGATTCTTCTGTAAGGCAATTCAGGCAGTCCAGCCATAGGCAGCAAACAAGAGGGCGGGACATCAACAGTCAGCAAGATGACAGGATCCAACAGTCCCAAGCTTGAGCAATGTACACACCAGCAGTGTGGTAAAGCAGGTCTTGAAAAAACCTTAAGCTCCAGTGACACAATCCATGAGTTGGCAGTCCCACAAGGAGTGTCGCTCAGGAGTTGAGGTAGAGAACTAGCAGCTGTAGGCTGTTCTGATCACCAGAGAGAGAGAGAGAGAGAGAGAGAGAGAGAGAGAGAGAGAGAGGTTGGGCTTTCCGATCCATTTATCTCTTTGTTCTCTACTTAAACTGCGATCTTATTAATTCTGCATGTCTTATTGCCCAGGTTGGCACAATAAACCTACCTATCACATCTACATTGCTGCATTATTAGAACAAACCATTCTTGTACTGAGGTAGGATTTGAGTACAGCCCATGCACGGATCCACTTCTCAGGAAGAAAGAAAAGCACATGACTGATCCAGGAGAAAATGGGAATGACTTTCGACCGTATTATGCTCAGTGAAAGGAGCCAGACGCAGAAGACTATAGACCGTAGGACTCTGCGTACACAGCCTTCTGGGAAGGGCAAAACTATAGGGATAGAGAGCCCTCGATGATGGCCAGTGACTGGGGACGGTGATTAAGAAGGGGCAGGAGAGCATCTTTTGGGTTGATGGAATGATTCTGTATCTTGATTAAGGCAGAGGCTACTGAACTGGGTGCACTTGTCAAAGCTCACACAAACTGTCCATTGCAGGAGAATGAATTTCTTTCTTTCTTTTTTTTTTAATAGGTTGTTTGTTTGTTTACATCCTTTTATTAGGGGCTCATACAACTCTTATCACAATCCATACGTAAGTGCATTGCGTGTCAAGCACATTTTCACATCCATTGCCCTCATCATTCTCATAACATTTGCTTTCTCTTTAAGTCCTTGGCATTGACCCTCATTTTCCCCTCTCCTTCCCCGCTCCCCCCTCCCTCATAAACCCTTGATCATTTATAAATTATTATTACTTTGTCATATCTTACACTGTCTGATGTTTCCCTTCATACATTTCCCCATTGTCCATATCCTAGGAAGGAGGTTATATGTAGATCCTTATAATCAGTTTCCCCTTTCTACCCCACTTTCCCTCCACCCTCCCAGTATCTCCAGTCTCCCCACTGGTCCTGAAGGGATCATCTGTCCTGGATTCCCTGTATTTTCGGCTCCTATCTGTACCAGTGTACATCCTCTGGTCTAGTCGGATTTGTAAGGTAGAATTGGGAGTATGATTGTGAGGGCAGGAAATTTCACTGCATATAAATTCTGACTCATAAAATCTGAGAAGACTAAGATTTCACCAAGTTTATTGCCCCCAGGAAGCACTAACCCACTGCTGTCAGTTGATTCTGACTCAGTGATCCTATTTCTGACGCTATAAATCTTTCCCAGATGAGACAGTCTCATCTTTTTCCCACGGAGTGGCTGACAGTTTCGAACTGCCTTCCGGACAGTCACCCTACCACACCATGGCATCTCTGCACACATACCTTAATTACGTCCCTGCCTTGCCTGCGATAGACCTCACTGCAGGTGCCAGCAGACCCTAGCAGGGAGCCTGTCTGCTGGGAGGCACAGGCCTTGGAGTCGGGCCTGGCTTTGAGCCTCACCTGGCCTCTTCTGCTGTGAGCCCCTGGCTAAGTAGCCCACCTCCCCCTGCCCGCGCCTCATTTGTGAACTGAGATTGTTGATAACGCCTCTATCACTTGGCTGGCATGCGGGCGAAATGCCATCATGCAGGTAAGCATGCACACAACCCACCCTGGGTGCTCTGCCCTCAGGAGCCTTCTCGGGGAGATCAAGGCTGAACATGTGGTTTTGGGGAAGAGGGTGAGAGGCAGTGCAGCAGCCACGTGGAACAATACCCAGAGTGAAAAAGCAGGGCCTTGACTGACTCACTGAGTGACTCATTTCCTCGTCCCTGGAGCTGCTGCTCACGCTTCTCAGACCCCCTGTTCATTCCCTTTTCAGGATGGTGGTGGTGGGGGGGTGCATGGGCAGAGACACCCCACCCCCACCCCCACAGCGATGTGCAGAATTTCAGACGCTCCATACTCGGGACCAATGATGGATTCAGTTAGTTAGAACGATAGCTTTTGTTTCCAGTTTACAAAAGATCGGTTGCCAACAGACGCAGTCGTTTTAAGACCAGTTTCTGGCTTAATGAGTGATACCAGACTCCTTCGCCTCTGAGAAGACGTGATCACAGGATTAGCTGGACCCTGAAGGACCTTTGGAGAGCCCAGAAAAGTATATGGAAGATGATAAAAATCACCATATGATGACTCTGGGGGTTCCTCCCCCTCCCCCACTGCACCGACTGTTTTTCATTACATGGTCAAGTTTATGGTGTTAATTTCCGTGCTGCCCAGAAGACAGAGTATACAAACCATAAAGGTGGGCCACAGATGTAATTCTAAGTGTTTCAAGAGCATCATCAAAGAAGAACAATGGAAAAAAAAAAGAAAAAGAATGGATAGATTGTTATGAGTCATAACAGCCCCCAATAAAGTGATTCATTAAACAAATTTTGAAAAAGAAAAACCAGTGGAAAAAATTTAATTTATTTTTTGCAGGGGGCATCACTGCCCTCTGGTGGGAGTAGGAGGCCCAGCCTTGCTCCTGGAGAGCTGCTGCTGGATTTGAACCGCCAACCCTGTGGGCCGCAGTCCCGCACTCAACCACTATGCCACTGGGGCTCAGCCCTGAAATCATTTTTTTTAATATACAAAGTCATCATAGGTACAACAGAATGTAAGGGTTCTGTACCATCTTACATCATTTTATTTAAATTCACTGTCATAACCACTGTGTCAATTCGTCTCATTGAAGGTCTTACTCTTTAGTTTTTGACTAACCTCTATGTTACCAAGCATAAAGTCCTTCTCTAGGAATTGGCCCTTTCTTGATAATATGTCCCAAATAAGCAAGACAAATCTTCCCATCCTTGCTTCTAAGGAGCATTCTGACAGTATTTCTTCCAGGGCAGACTGGTTCGTTCTTTTGACAGTCCATAGTTTTTCAATATTCCTTGCCAACACTGTCATTCAGATTCTATCCCTTATATAATCACCCAGCTAAATCCTCTCTCTCATCCACATAACTTTTAATGCGCCCCCCCCCCCAACTCCCTACGCCTGCTATCTTGTCCTTCTCC
Source organism: Nesogale talazaci (assembly GCA_004026705.1). Classification (NCBI taxonomy): domain Eukaryota; kingdom Metazoa; phylum Chordata; class Mammalia; order Afrosoricida; family Tenrecidae; genus Nesogale; species Nesogale talazaci. Next base: position 16,650 of record PVJH01012823.1, on the reverse strand, counting down.
CTCCAAATTTCTACTCTTGTATAATTTTCAAGAAAGAATCCTGAGAATCTTTAAGATCTTCTTTATTTCAGCACTATTGCTATTTGGGCCAGATAATTCTTTATGGTGGACTGTCCTGTGGACTGGAAGCACCCCTGGTCATTACCCACTAGATACTAGCAGCACCTCCATGTTGAGATAACCCAAGGTATCTCCAGACATCGCCGAGTTTCTCTGGTGGAAAACATCACCATGGTTCAGGACAGCTGCTGTAAGTGTTATTAGGCAGAAGGATCCTTTCCTAAGCCAGCCCTCTGATGTTAGCCTGGACAATTACGTATACATTGACTGATATTTCTATGAGGTCGAAGAAAGAAAACTGTTAAAATTGTGACTATTTGCATTACAAGCCATCCTTTTACTATACATACCATTTATGTTCCTCTCTAATTTTGAACATTTATTCTTTTTTTTGAACATTTATTCTATTGCCACTTTTTCTCATTTTAAACAGCACTGTAATCAATATCTTTGTAGTACATCTATCTCTTAGAAAAGATATACTTTTTTCCCTTAGGAAACAAGGGCTGAGCCCCAGTGGTGTAGTGGTTGTGCGCGGGACTGCTGTGCTGGCGGTTCAAATCCAACAGCAGCTCTCTAGGAGCAAGGCTGGGCCACCTACTCCCCACCAGAGGGGAGTGATGCACCCCCCCCCCAAAAAAAAAGAAAATAATTGTTCCATCTATGGAATCCCCAAAAAAACAAATCCCATCCTCCTTAGCCTATGCACTCTTTTGCTGGATTTCATACCTAGCAACTCTGCAGGAACTCAGATTCAGAATTTTTACCCCCCCCCCATCATTAACGGAACCAATAAACCCAAACTCTAGACCTACCACCACCAAGTTGATTCTAACTCATAGCCAGACCCTCTATAGGTGTCCCAAACTGTAAATCTTTAAGGGAACAGACAGTTTTATCTCTTTCCCATGGACCTATTGGTGTGTTTGAACAGCTGACCTTGGTGTTAACAGCCCAAAGCCTAACCTATAGTGCCACCACAACCACTTAAATGAGCCTATAGTTTCACTGAAGTCAGCGAAAGTTGACTTCCGTCTTTGTGAATGTAACCAGAGTACTGATTTTTTTTTTTTTTTTTCATCACTGCTCTCCGGTGGTGGGAGTAGGAGGCCCAGCCCCACTGCTGGAATTGAACCTCCGTGCCAGTGGGCCGCAGTCCCGCGCACAACCACTACGCCTCCGGGGCTCAGCCCTAGGGTAATGATTTTATAGACGGTAATTTTATAATCAGATGGCCATTCTAACTTCTTAAGCTTTAGTTTTCTGTTAGATGAAAATGATAATAGTACCAGCTTCAAAGAGTCCCCTTCTCCCCAAGAGCCGCATCTGATACTGTGTACCAAATACCTGGTGCACATGACACAAAACAAAAAAAGTTAATGAAGTACTGGTATACTTTGTTTTATCACACTCCATAGATAATGTTTTTTTTTTTTTACTTACAAATTGAAAGTTTGCTGCAAGCCCGCATTGAGCTAGTCTTTGGGTGCCGTTTTTTTTTTTTGGCATCACTGCCCTCTGGTGGTTGTGGAAGCTACCCAGCACTGCTCCTGAGAGCTGCTGCTGGATTTGAACTGCCAAGCCTGTGGTCCACAGTCCCGCACTCAACCACTTACGCCACCAGGGCTCAGCCCTTGGCCACCATTTTTTCAAATGTATTTGATCACTTTGTGCCTGTATCCCATTTTGGTAATTCTCATACTACAAATTTTTCATAATGCTATTGCACATTTAATAGATATAGTATAATAGTTTATGCATAAAGATAACATTTTTTCTCATCTATTTTATTGGGTTTTTAATTTTTTTTTTGGTGGCATCACTGCCCTGGTGGAAGTAGGAAGCCCTGCCTTGCTCCTGGAGAGCTGCTGCTGGATTTGAACTGTCAACGCTTTGGGCTGCAGTCCCGCACACAACCACTGCACCACCAGGGATCAGCCAGGTTTTTAATTTTTTTAATTGTGATTTACATGGAAGTTTATAGAGAGGACTATAAGCTTTTACAAATTTGGCTTCAACGCAACCACTGTAAATCCCCTCAATGTGCCATCACTTAGCCCACTTCCTCCCACTGTTTCCTGTCCCCTGTCCCTTTCTTTCCTACGCCAGGCCCTGGGGTAAATGCTGCCCTTTGGTCTTCAATGAATGTTTATTATGGCACGGGGTTAATTTCACGCCAGACCGAAGGAGGCTAAAGCCCATAAGCTAGGGATGGAGAAGTGATTTCCACCAGCCTCTCTCTGACCATTCAATCCAAATTCTGTTCCACAAAATTTCCCCCACTCTCCCCAGGCCATGCCAATGTGATCCTTTTCAGAGCTGTTGGGAGTGGTACCAGTCAACACCTACTTCTTCTGATCTCAGGGGCTGGAGACTGACGTTTCTGTGGTCCAGGACTCCGTTGAACAACTTGTTTCCATGTGTCTTTCCCTATGCATCCCTCTCCTTCCCTCCAGCTGGGGAGAGACTAACGGTCGCACCTCAGATGGTTGCTGCTGAGCGTGTAAGACCCTATTGGCTACTCATCTGAAAAGGAGGTAAAGCATTGTCTCTCTGAACCGTTTTGCCAGTTGACCTTTGGGATCTGGTCCTCAAGAGTCTGGTCCTGAGCCCCCAGGTTCAGCAATGCATTCCCTCAAGGTGTCCGGTGAGCGCTGAGCATTTTGAATAACTTTGCTCCCTGTATTGTAAAGATGACATTTGTATGTACTGGGACAGCGAACTCAAAATCAAACTGTGACTCACTTTCCTGTGTGATTAGCTTAATTGTCTTAGTCTCCGACTGAACCAGTATGCCTGTAGAATAAGTGTCAGTAGTAGGTTCTAGGCATTGGGTAGAAGAGTGCTCCCAATGAAAGTCTTTCAAGTTGGCTATATTCGAAACTTTGTGCCATAAAATGCCGAACAAAGAAAGCATAATCTTGTTTTCATTGCCATCGCTATTATTGGCTTGAGAGTGAAAAAGTTTAAGTATAAAAGAAAATCAGGGGCTGAGCCCCGGTGGCGTAGTGGTTGCGCGCAGGACTGCGGCCCCCTGGGACGGAGGTTCAATTCCCGCTCACAGGAGCAAAGGCTGGGCCTCCTACTCCCACTACCAGGGCAGTGATGCCTTAAAAAAAAAGAAAAAGAAAATCAGATGCAAGGGAAGCACCTTATACCAAGCTTAAAACAAAGACTGTGCACGTCAGGCACCTCATAGATTTTATTTAGATCTTCCTATGGGGTCACTGTGAGTCGGACGAAAAACGAGACTCTCTGCATCCACAAAGATGTTTAGTTTTGGAAACTATGTAGTGTCTGACTACAAGTCCCAATCAACTCCATGACAATGAGTTGGTTTTTTGGAGTGAGTGCGGAAAAGTGTGACCAGACCATGTGTGCATGCTAGCAGGGACTTTAGGCCTGGGTTTGCCAGCTGGTCTCAGACTACTGCAAAGTGGGAATTGAATATGCTTGGGAATTGATTTTCTTTCTTCTTGGATTCAGGAAATTAAAGTGCACGAAGAGTTTGTGTGTCACGTTCCTTGGAAAAATACCTCCTTTGGGATCCAATACACCTGGTTGGAATTCTTTCTCAGCTGTTTTGTACTTATGTGACCTCGGGACGAGTCACCCTTCCTCATCAGCCTTCAATTCCTTTGCCCGTGAAGGGGGCGTGAAGATGTTATATCTTCTGAGAAGGTTGGGAGGCTTGAGCAAGAGAACCCTTCAAAGCACGCAGCGCCTGGCTCAGCACAGCCAGAGCTGGCCACGCAGTGCAGGGTCTTTTTTCCTAAGGGGCCTCGCCGCACAGTGTGTTTTGCCAGGGAGTCGTTCAAAACGTTGCCCTGCTCATGTCACCGCGGGCAAGTTTTCTGTTGGGAAGGTTACACAAACTCCCTTTGAAAAAACAAAAAAGATATCCTGAACAGCCCAAAGGCCAGGGTTGAAAAACTCAACACATTGTTGTTCCGATTTCCTGCTATTCAGAGCCCCCTTGCACGTGGTAAAGGGCTTTATGATTCACTGAGATCCTCCCAGAAGTTTCTCTTTGACCTTAAATGTGTGAAAATTCCACTCCTGGTAGGCGGAGCACTTCGCTTCAGGAAAAGAGAGCTGGCCACACGTTGTGTTCTGAACCCGGTGTCACTAGTTCCCTACTGGGGACCCCAAAGTGTTTAACTTGTGGCACGTTCTCTGGCACTCCAGTATTGGTGGGTTCGTTTAGACATTTCTGTTTGGATCGAATTCATTTTAATGACTGTGCCCTACTTTTTATAAAATGATCTTTTACTTGAGAATAATTTTAGATTTGCAAAAATAGTAGCCCTTACCTAGTTTTCCTGTTGGTAACTTCTTAACTGTGTTCCATTTGTCATGATACAAAGCCAGCCTTGGTATAGTACTACTAACTGAACTCCTGACTTGATTCACATCGCACTAATTTCCCACTTAATCCCTTTTTCGGTTCACGGAGAGCAAATGAGTGCCCCTCATTTGCTGAACATGGCCTTGCTCTGATATGACATTTCCCCACCTCTGTGTTTCCTGATGTTGACCAAACACACTCCTCTCCCCAGCCTCTTCCAATGGCAACGTAAAACACACCCCAAAGCATACTCTGGTTATCCCTAATAGTCACGGCCATGGTGAGCAGCACTACTCTCTTGGCATGGAGAGGTAGAAAGAGGAATACTGGTTTTAGACGTTATGTCGTTTTCATGCCAAGAACAGAAGTCCCCCCCTTTCTCTAAGCAAATGCATTAGACTTCAGGAGAGCCAGTGACCAGGGGAGCAGAGAGCAGTCCTGCCCTCTCCTCAAGTGGCCATTCTGGTACCAGTCATAGTCTGGTGGACCCTGGAGCAGCTTGGAGTTCAAAGTAAAAAGGATCTTGTTTTGAATCCTACTCTCTGAGGTTTCCTACTTCTATATGTCACTTACATAACCTCTCTGGGCCGTTTTCTTGGTTTTTGGAAGGCATAAATGAGATAGGATGTTTTAAATCTGTATGTGTGTGTATGCGTATGTGTGTTTATCTTTGGCTAAACATAAAAGAAGAGGCCTAGAAAGAGATACACCATTCTTAAAAGTGGTTAGAATTACAAGGCAGAAAGGAAGTAAAAAAAAAAAGGAAGGAAGTACATGCATTTTTTGGTATTAGTTGGTTCTTTTTTTAATTTTTTTTTTTTTTGGCATCACTGCTCTCGGTGGTGGGAGTAGGAGGCCCAGCCCCACTGCTGGAATTGAACCTCCGTCCCAGTGGGCCGCCGTCCGCGCACAACCACTACGCCACCGGGGCTCAGCCCTGTTGGTTCTTTTTTTAAAAATATAGACATCAAAGTTTATTAGTTGTACTAGGGTGAGTATACAGAAAATGGGTGGTGGAGGAAAGTGGGGATGGGAAAGTTACATGCCTCATGGAATGGTACGCTTGCAAACAGTCTTGTAATTGCTGTCAATAAGGTTTAAACCGGGCTGAGCCCCGGTAGTGTAGTGGTTGAGTGCGGGACTGCAGCCCACTGGGGTGGCGGTTCAAATCCAGCAGCAGCTCTCCAGGAGCAAGGCTGGGCCTCTTACTCCCACCAGAGGGCAGTGATGCCCACAAAACAAAACAAAACAAAAACCCAATAAGGCTTAAAACTGTAGATAATTGAACAGTCAAAAGTTGTGTGATAGCTATACAAAAGGGCTTCAAAAATTTCGTGGGAAACTATCCATTACTTTTAAATTTATTTGCAGTCATCGCTGGGGCATTTTCTTGCCGATTTGTTGGCGGGCTTGCTCTTCCATCTTCATGGCCATGCCCAGGGCCTTCCTGAAACCTTGGAAGACTGAAAGGTACTTGGTAAAGTTGGTGAGGGAGGATTCGGCTTTGTTCTCACTGGGCTTCAGATCGGAGGCAAGCTGCTCGGTCATCGTGGGCAAGTTTAAGTCAGGTTGGCCCTTGCTTTGAGCTGAAGAGGTTCAGGAATCTTGGGCAGAAGACACATCTGGGAGCGCTGACTACCAAGTGTTTAACCTGTGGTACCTCTCTGGCGCTCCAGTATTGGTGGGTTCTTTTAGACATTTCTATTTGGATTGAATTCATTTTAATGAGTCTGTCCTACTTTTTATAAAATGATCTTTTAGTTGAGAATAATTTTAGATTTGTAAAAATAGTAACCCTTACCTAGTTTTCCTGTTGGTAACATCTTACTTAACTGTGGGACATTTGTCACGATAAGAAACCAGCATTGAGGGCTGAGCCCCGGTGGCGTAGTGGTTGTGCACGGGACTGCGGCCCACTGGGATGGAGGTTCAGTTCCTGCTCACAGGAGCAAAGGTTGGGCCTCCTACTCCCACCACCAGGGCAGTGATGCCTAACCCCCCCCCCAAAAAAACCCAACATTGAAGGCCTGAGCCCCGGTGGCATAGTGGTTGTGTGCAGGACTACGGCCCACAGGGTTGGTAGTTCAAATCCAGCAGCAGCTCTCCAGAACTAAGGCTGGGCTTCCTACTCCCACCAGGGGGCAGTGATGCCCACAAAAAAATTCATTAAAAGAAAAAGAAACCACGCTGAGCCCCGGTGGCCCAGTGGCATAGTGATTGTGCGCAGGACTGCGGCCCACTGGGATGGAGGTTCAGTTCCAGCAG
>PVJH01012822.1:0-62783 GCA_004026705.1 Nesogale talazaci | reverse complement strand
AAAAAAAAAACAATGCCAGAATTACAGGAAAGCATGAGTGATTTCCAGAGATTTTGTTATTGATTTCCAAATCTATATATTTTAGTCTAATCCTTTGAGGAAGAGTCGATAGAATCATTCTTTACAGTTAACCAGTAAAGCAATCCTTGCTGGCTACCATTTTCCTGTTTGCTTTTTAGTACTGTGGAGGCTGGCATGTTGCTATGATACTGAAAGCTCTACCAGTGGTACCTCATAGAGAAAAACATTGTCTGCTCTAGTACTGGTGGGGAAGCAGCAGCAATTGGGTCAAGCATGCCAGTGTTCCTTGAGGATGGCCTGGGATTAGATATCATTGTATGTTGCTGGACATGGAGTTACAAGGAGGTAAAGTTCAGGGAATTTGACTTAAGCCTGAAAAAAATAGGAATTTTTCTGAACACTGTTGAAGAAAGACTGCTCACCTGTGAGTAAGTAGATAAGGATTGGAATCTGCCATCTACCAGCCTTCACACAGTACTTTAAAGTAAATTCTGATTCCTAATGACCCTATAGCAGGGATTAGAACTGTTCCTGTGGGTTTCTGAGAGTATAACTCTTTATGGAAGTAGAAAGTCTCATTTCACTCCCAGGAGGCAACTGATAGATTTGAACAGCTGGCCTGTGGTTAGCTACATAACTTGTAACTCACCACAGGACCAGGGCTCACGTCACCAGTTTTATCCTTAATCACTTCTTCAATTTGGTTTGTTTGTATGCTGTCAGCGAGTGAAATGACCGAGATGGTCTCTGTGTTCTCTACTGGTAGAGAGACTGCCTGAAGTGAAATGGATGAATTTAGGCTTGTGTTGGAGTGAATTGTGGCTTTGAAGTGTGTGGTTGAGCAGGATACGAAGCAGATTTAATTATGTGGAAACAAAGAAGCAATTGAAAATCTAGTTGGGGGAAAAAAAAAGAAAGAAAATCTAGTTGAGGCAGTAGTACAGAAAGATGCTCAGAGAAACTCGAAATTGTTTCCAAACAATACCAACTCTTTTGAGGGGCGCTTGGGGCAAGACAATACACAGCTATTTCTCAAAGGGAAATTGGAACTGTGTTCTGTGAACTTGAATATAGTCAAGGACATGCATCATAATTGTGTGCTCACAATAAAGTATTTATAGAAAAAGTCATTTTCTACAACAAAGATCTGTGAGATGTGCAGGAATATGTAATACTTTGACTATTATCTCTGTTTTTTAGGTACAATTTTAAAACGAATTAGGCACATATATTATGAGTAGAGTGATTGCAGCCTTTGAAATTCATGTGATAAATTGTGTTTTAGATATTATGGAGAGCTCACCAATTTATTGCAAATCTCATATATTTAGCAATGCAATCATGAAAGACATTGCTGGCCTACTATGTGCCCAGGCACCCATGCAGGGTGCAAGTGAATTCAGCTTCTAACTCAGCAAGACTTAGAGTCCATCCAGAGGCATTTGGAGGAACGACTTGGTGATTTCATTTTGAACACTTAGTCCTTGTAAACATTACGGAGTGAGATTTTGCTCTGGCACAATGGAGTGTTCATGAGTAACTTTTGACTCATAGGCAATCAGCAGTCATAGTATGTTTCTTCCACTATTACTAATTGGATATTACAGCTATGTTCCCACAAGGTGATTTGTGAGGAATGTGGGTCAATCAAAAGTAGCTGCATTTACCTTTAAAAAGATAGAACTGACCATTAAAAATTTGCATGCATTTCAGACAAGTGGCGGTATGAACTAGAACTTTTAGACTCTTTTACAGTTGCATTTACCCCCATAGGAATACTAATACTTATAATACTAATATCAATAATAAATCACTGTTCTTTTTAGACTTGCAAATAATACTTTTAAATGCTTTGAAATATAGTAAGTTTGCCTACTGGAGCACATATCCACAAAGCCACAGGTCACTAAGTCAGGAAGAAGACAGATATTTTATGTCAAGCTTCCCTTGTTTGTGAAAAGTTTGTAGATAGATTAAAATGACCAAATGAGTTCTCAAGAACTCTTTTAACTAGGCACAAACTTTAGAGTTCAAGGACGATATTGTTTCCTTCTACTGGCTTAATCTTTTAAAGACTGCTCATTTCAATTCACTGAAATAATGTCACTAGTCTCATATTTGCTTTACCAACCTGTAAGGATAGTAAATCAGGTGGACTTATGAACAGCATTATTTTAAAAATGAGGATTTCTGAAGAATTTCCTTGTATTTTTGCAATCTTTTAGGCAGAACAAGGGGATCCTACATAGTTTTAAATCAGGAAAGTTGTGCATCAGGATTTTATCTTTTCCCATGCCTGTTCAATCTGTATGCTGAGAAAATAATCCGAGAAGCTGGACTACATAAAGAATTCAGCATCAGGGTTAGAGGGACACTCATTAACATTACGAGATAGACAACACAGCCTTGCTTACTGAAAGTGAAGAGGATTTGAAGCACTTATTGTTGCAGATAAAACCCCCACAATCTTCAGTGTGGATTACACCCCCAAATAAAGAAAATTTAAATCCTCATACCTAGCAACCTCATGATAAATAGAGAAGTGTTTCAAGGTTTCAATACTTTCATTGTACTTGAAGTCACTATCAGTACTTTTGGAAACAGCAATCAAGAAATCAGAAACGGTATTTCATTGAACAAGTCTATTTCCAAAGACATATGTTCAACCATCTCATATGCACATAAACCTGGATAATGAATATGGAAGACTAAAGTAGAACTGTTACTATTCAATGATGTTATTGGTGAAGACTATTGAATGGGTTGTTACAAGAATGAATAAATTGTTTGGCAAAAAAGTGTAGCCAGAATGCTTGTTATGTATGAGGATGGCATGCTATTGGGAGGGACCAGGCCCAATAGGAAGGACATCAAGCTTGGTAAAGCCGAGGAGATGTGCAAAAGGATACTCTCACTTATATAATTGTCCCAGTGGCCGTAACAATGGCTCACACATTGCAACTATAGGGAGACAAGCAAAAGACTGAGCAGTGCTTCACATAGTTGTACATGGCATTACTCTCAATTGGAATGGAGTCAGAAGCTGCTAGCAACAGTTCCATCAAACTTGACCATTTTCACTCAGGGTTGGATTACTGAATAAACAAAGCACTCCTGGGTTTACTTACAGTTATTTATTAATATCTATGAACTATACATTTTTTCACCACTTCAAGATTCTACATCTCTCCAAAACTCAGAGCATTTTCCTAGAGAATCAAAATGTATTTCTTGTCAAATTGACAATCCTTGACAGGCATGGAGTAACAAGACAGAGGTAGGTTGCTTATTTTTATCTACCAATTTGAAGGGGAAAATGTGTGAAGCTGATGAGGAAGTGAGCACTGTACCTGGGCTTCTTGGGTACCCCAATCCTTCCTTATTTGCTTTTGAACTTCGTCCATGACATTCACTACAGATTCAGTGGTTTAAGCAACAGATGAGGGGTTCCCCCTTCCCCAGTGAAATATTTTTCAAAGCTCTGTATTTAAATGTTGCTTTTGTTTTTGTTTGTTTGTTTGCTTGTTTTTACAAAGTTCCACCTTCCAGGAACTTTCCATTACACTTAATACATTTGTCAAATCTGTAATTTCATTGAAAACATTTTCAGACTCTTTGTTTTTTTCTTCATATTTTCTACATTTTCAAGTTGCTGTCCTTTTATTCCCTCTTCATTCACAGAAACGAAAAGAAGTAATACAGAGAGAGGTCAGGTGAGTAAAGTGTGTGGGGTAAGAGAGGCCTGCTGTTTTTGCCCCAAACTGGCACACTGAGATGGCTACATGAGCAGGTGCATTGTTGTGGTGTCAAAACCTCTGCCACAAATTAGGCCATTTTTGGTAACTCACTGTTAGGAAATAGTTTCAGAACCTCTAGATAGAAAGTCTGATTAATATTCTGACCTTGTGGAACAAACTCCAAATATAATGCAAGCTGACATTTTCATCTGTTCAGGAAGTTGATGGGTGTCCAGAATGAGGTTTGACATCGATCTACATTTCACCTTTTTTCACAAAGAGTAAACCACTAATACACTTGATTTTTCTCCCATAGCACTGTCCTTGTAAACTCTGTTCAACATCACAACAGTGTCTGCAGCATTTTTCGTGACCAAGAAACAAAATTTCACAGCTACATGCATACTGTTTTCTTAAATCAGCCATTACATAAAAGTGAGGTTTGTGTGAAACTGTGTTCATGAAAAAATTCACTGTGACCAGAGAGAACCTTCCTAGGTGACACCACTGGGTGCACTAACTCAGAGAGATTTGATGGATGCTTGAAAAGAGAAGAAAATTGTGTACTAGGAAAACTCCACTCTGCCAAGTGAAATTCCTGTTTTGTTGGCGGTGTCTCTCCTCCTCAGCTATTTACTACTAAAAATTATTCAGCTCAGCAAGTTACATATTAATGACCAAGTAACCAACATACTACCAGAGACAATTCATCTTGCAATGACCCTAAAGGACAGAAACCTCTCAGTTTTTAAGACTGTACATTTTACAGGAGCAGAAAGCCTCATTCTACTGCATGGCTGGTGGGTTCTAATTACTGATCTCATGGTTAGTAATCCAGTCATAAGTCACAACACCAGGGATTCTGCATCATGAGCTTAACATGAGTTTAACATATATATGTATATATCCTGTTATATATATATATATATATCCTGCTGATATATCAGCAGGACTTAGGTTGCTCTCAGAAACATTAGAGCAGAATCTACTTCCTTGTACTTTTTTTTTTGAGGAGAATGAAGGTGTATGTTTCCTTGCATGCTATCTGCTAAGGACCATTCTCACTTCCGTTATTTCCTTCCTTCATTTTTAGAGCAATCAACATCAGGTTGAATCCTCTTGCCTCTTTGAGTCACTCTTCTTTTGTCTTTAATATCATCCCTCTCAGATCATAGCAGGACACAATTCCCTGCTTTTCCAGACACATGTGATTTGATGGGACACAATAAAATTTGACTTGATGAGCTAATTCAATAAAATGTCTTCATCTCAAGACCCATCACCTTAACTACATCTTCCAAATCCTTTTGTCATGCAGGATGACATATTTATGGGAGTGATGGTTTTTAGGGCATGAATATATTTGGGTCACAAATATTCTGTTCACCTCAAAACTCAAAATATAATTTTTAGTAGATCCTATAGATTGTATATCTTGTGCCTTTCATGGGATACCTTTACTGTGCTTTATGTACTGATGTGTTACCTCAGTTCTAGTTCACAGCTTTAAGTGCTACTTACCTGCACTACAGAGATTCTCTACAGGTAACTCATGTCCTTACTTTGCCACGTTTCAACTCAAAATCAAAACAAGTTTTTCCATGGATAAAAATAAAAGCAACAAATTAAAAAATTCAGTTTCCATTTGGATCATAGAACTTCTTAAACTACTTTTGAATGCCTTTCAGTTACTTTTTCATCTGACTCTTTTGTTTGATCCCCATGTCTGTGCTAACTTTTTTTTCATAAAACAGAAAGTTTTGTAAGAGTGTCTTTTCCATCTCTTTTTCTTCCTTTGCTGTGTCTGACTCTTGTTTGTCCAATTGTAAATCCATGGAGCATAAGGCTGAGGAGACTTACACTTTAGTATTCTCATTGACCAATATGGTCCCTGGAGATTGTGGTTGTTAGATGTCAGTTAACTTTTGACTTATAGTGATCATATGTACGATAGGACAAAACACTGCTTTGTTCTATGCTATTTCTTTATTTTTTTGAGCTCATTGTTGTTGCCATTGTGCTGATTCATCTTTTTGAAGGACTTTCTTTTTTCCAGTGATTTTACATTAATCAAGCCAATGTCCTTTCTCAGAGATTTATTCATCCTGAGAATATTTGGAAAAATCCCTAATATAGAGTCTTGCCATCTTTGATCCTAAGGAGCATTCTTGATATTTTTCTGTCAACACAGAATTACTTGTTTCTCTTATAGTCCTTCATAATTTCAGTATTCTTGCCAGCAATGAAATTCAGCAAATGTATGGATACTTCTTCAGTCTTCTAGCTATCACATGCTATGAGGTGAGAGTACCGTGGTTTGGGTCAGGTGTACATTACGTCTTGTGCTTTAGATTTCTCAGACACAACATGTTATTTGATTTTGTTCCTGTCTTGGCTTGCATTGGGCATTGATTGTGAATCTAAGTCAATGGAATCCTTGGCAAGTTCAATCTTTTTGTATGATATTTTCCATGATGCTGCTTATCAGTCCAGTTGTGAGGGCTTTTTTCCCCCTCTTTATGTTGAATCATTGTCCATACTGATGCCTTGCTGCATTGCTGCAGCTGTTTTATTGTCAACAAAATTTTATTTGAATATGATATGTAGTCTTGGACCTTCTTGGGTAAGTACTTCAAATCCTCTATGCTTCAGCAAGTTGTCTCCTTCCTGATGTCTTCTTCATTTACTCCAGTTTTGATATTTTCTCAGCATGTGTATTGAATAAGTATGGTGAAAGGATACAACCCTCATTTGTAGGGGGGGTTCCTGATTTTAAACCATACAGTATTTCCTCGTTCAGTTCACTTTATTGCCTCTTGGTTTATGTACAGATTCCACAGGAATACAATGGAATTGTTTTATAATTCCCATTCTTCACTAGGTTACCCACGGTTTTTTATGATCCACAGAGTCAGATGTCTTTGCATACTCATTGAAACACAAGTAAACATCTTTCTAGGAGTATTGTCCTCTTTCAGACTAGTTCCACCTGAGGTCAGCAAAGACATTCTCTTCTGAATCTGTCTAAAATTTTAGGCTCTAGAAAGATACAAACTTGGGCTGAGCCTTGGTGGCATGTGGTTGTGTGTGGGACTGCAGCCCATAAGGTTGATGGTTCAAATCCAGCAGAAGCTCTCTAGGAGTAAGGCTGGGCTTCCTACTCTCACCGGGGCAGTGATGCCACATGCCCAAAAAAGAAAGATGCAAACTCAGTGACAGAGAGTCAATGCAGACTCATAGTGATCCCCTGCTGGTATTGGAGACTGTTTAATATAGTAGAAAACCAAGTCTTTTACACTGGAATCTACTAGTGATTTTAACCTGAAGACCTTAGGGACCACAGCTTAATGCATGGCCACTACATCACCAAGATTTCTAAATTTCTGGAAGCTGCTGTTTATGTATTGCTACATCTGTTTCATTGTCAACAACATTTTGCTTGAATATGATACTCATGATATTGTTTGATAATTTCCACTTTTTCAATCAAGTTTCTATGGAATAGACATAAATATGGATCTCTGATAGTCAATTGGCCAGGGGGCTTATTTAAGAATTTTGGGTCTAGGCTCCGAGTGCTTTCTTCAGTGTCCGATTAGCTTGTTGAAACATTTCACTGGATATTCCAACAATTTATGGGGCCTTTTTTTAAAAAAAACAACAACAGCAACACCAATTCCTACATTGTAATTTGAACTTTTTTAGTCAATAGTACTTAACCTTGATCATTCTCCCTTTTGGAATGGTGGAATTCCTATCAACTATTTTTGCTATAGTGAATCTGTGTGTTTCTTCTGTCTTCTTTTGATGCTTCCTGAATCATTCAATAGGTTGTCTATACAATATTTTAATATTGAAATTTGAGAATTTAAGTACCTCTGCAGTTCTGTTAGTTGGAGAAAAGCTAAGTATGTCATTCCTTTTGCCTTTCTAACACTAGATGTTTTCACATTGAATTATGAAACTTTATCGAGCCTTCTTGAATCTTCCTGTGAAATTTTCTGTTCTGTTCTCTTGATCCTTTCATCCTTTCAAGGTAGCTTCTCTATGTTTCAGGTTTCAGGAGATCTTCCCAACTAAGAACAGAAGGAATCAGCTGTTTTCTTTGGCAGTCCACTGGTAATATTATGTAAAGCATTTAAGCATTGCCCGATGCTGAAGGTCTGGTGAGTATGAATGAGGAAGAGTTGCTTTCTGAAAACAACTTTGTCAACTCTCCCTGAGACAGTCTATGTCAACTGATAGCAACACCATTGGACAGAGCACACTTGCCCCAGAATCAACCTTGAATCTCGCAGAACCGGCTCCAGGCCACCAAGCCACTCTTCTGTTAAGAGTGACTGTCAATGTCTTTACTGACATCTGCTTAGTCTCTTCTTTCCTGACTATTCTTCTGTATCTTCACGTGAGCTCTTGATCTCGCTCCGTCACCCATCTTTTGTCATCGGTGTTCAATGTGTCAGAATATTCTTGAGATGATCTTTAAATCGACTCAGGTCGTATTTTGTCTCTGTGAACTTGATTAATTTTCTTTTGCTTCAACTTGAACTTGTATAGGAGCAATGGATTTTCAAGTCCACATTTGAACACTGGCTTTGTTTTTGCTAATGATATCGAGTTTCATCATTGTTTCTCTCCACAAATGTAAACTACTTCATTACTGATTTTTCCATCTGGCAAAGTGCACCTGTATACTCTTTAACTATGCTGTTGAAAAGGTATCTGCAATAAAGAAATCAGTAGTCTTGCAAAAATTCTATCACGGATTCAAAGTGTTGTTTCTCTCGCCCAGTTGTTCTCAACCTTCCTACTACCAGTAATACCATTATGCTTTAATACAGTTCCTCAGGTTGTGGTGACCTACCCCCCCCAACCATAAGATTATTTTCTTTGCTATTTTATTACTGTAATTATGCTACTATTATGG
Organism: Nesogale talazaci; assembly: GCA_004026705.1. Taxonomy (NCBI): domain Eukaryota; kingdom Metazoa; phylum Chordata; class Mammalia; order Afrosoricida; family Tenrecidae; genus Nesogale; species Nesogale talazaci. The sequence continues at coordinate 54,098 of PVJH01012822.1, read as the reverse complement.
ATCAGGTGACCCTTGTGAAAGGGTGTCAATCCTCAAAGGGGTCATTGACTCACAGGTTAAGAACTGCTGCTCTGGACAATGGAATATTTTCCAACTACCGATTCTTCTTCTTCCCTCCTACTTCTTGCATTCCAATCATCACTAATTTTGAATGCACCTTGATTATATGTTGGTTGATTTCAGACTGAAGGATTGGTAGAATGCTTCAGTTGTTTTCATCATTGTTGTGTAAATTTAAATAGTCATTTTGACTAGTAATTATTATAGAAATATAATCATATGACAGACAACATTACATAGAAACTAGATTTTGAAATGTACTTTTGGATGATAAATGCAACACTATTCCTGTGCAATTCTACTCCCCTTATAGAAAACCATAGGATTTTCCAATTAAAAATGACTAATACCAGTCAATTTTAACTCATGGTACTAGTACATATGTATTTGTGTATTTGTGTATTTGTGTATTTAACTCTGGTACTAGTACATATGTATTTGTGTATTCCATTTCAATTTTTACCACTTTCAATTTTGCTTAATTCATACGTGTACTTTTTTGTGCTCTAAATAATAATTGATGTTAGAAGTCATTTTGTCTCCTTTTGCACCATCCTGCCAGCATATGCAGGTTCTAGAAGCTAATTGGAACCCTGATGACACAGTAGTTCCTAGTTGGGCTGCTAACTGTGAAGTCAGTCATTTGGACCTCCAACAGATCCAAGGGTTTTTTCACTCACATGGCAAGTTGAACTCTTGGGAGATTCACAGGGTCACAGCTACCTGTCCTCCAGGGTTGCTATGAGTTGGTCTCAAATCGAATCAATAGTAGTGAGTTTTCAGGAGCTATTCACTTTTCATTTAACTCAATGAAAATAGAGTTGTTTATAAGGTTCTCTTTATAATGCATTCACTTACTTTTAAGTTATTTGACCTATGTAGGACTGTTGGGTTATTACTCTGGTGACCTTTAGGAAAATCAGCACATGAATCTATATCTTCTTCATAATATCTAAGATTGAGTTTTTTTGAAACCCTTTTTTGAAAAATGTTTTCTTGAAAAGCATATTTTGAAGGTATATCTACATTTTAATTTTTAAAACTTTAATACAGATTTTTGAAGATCAGTTGTGATTTAATACAAATGGCATATCATTCCATATTTCAATCGCATCAAGCAGAATGTACAATTGCTACCACAATCAGTTTCCAAACATTCTTTTTCTACATGAATTCCTTGACATCACCTCCCATTGTGTCCACCTCTCCCAAATCCCTTTATTCAACTTGATTGTCCCTATAGGCTTATCAATCCTGGGTTTCAGATACTGTAAAGTGGAAGTTCATATAACACAACTTCAAGAGTGTGACTTCCATTGATATAACACCTCTGAGATACACTCTAATAGGTACAAGCAAAAACTGAAGAAAACAATACAAGCCATTATTCATAGAAGTCACTGAATTAATGTCTGTTGAATTGAATATCTGTTCCCTGAATCTCTGGAAGGAATGATGTATTGAATGCACTGAAGTTGTGGAACTACATATATTCTATATTGAGAATTCAATTGGCTGGTTTTAGAAGGAAGACTACTGGAATATAAAGAGACACGACTGTTTAAACCTAAATGTAAAGTAATGATAGAATCAGAGAAGCCAGTAGAGGTTAAGGTACAACACAGTCAACTTTTGTCTCACACAGGTTGATGACTTCTAAGCAAAAAGTAGGAGAGGTACTGGTAGACTTCTCACAGAAGACCTGGGCTCCATCGCTGCTCACATACTTTCAGAAAAGCTACTTTCTATCTGTAAATTGAGGAGTGAATGTTGATATCAAGTAGAAAAACCTTGGAGAAAATGTCATGGGGGCCATATATGTCCTCATCTGAATCCCAAGACTAACTGCCACAATTTAACCCTAAATAACAATGTGACTTTTCAATAAGAAAACTTAAAAATGTGTGACCTCCTAACTAACTCCCAGTATTTAATAAACTGAAAAAGCAAACAAAACAAAACTCTCTGTCTTTCCATTTGTGCCAATTCATAGTGATCTGAAACCAAACCAAACCAACCACACTGCAGCTCATAGCAGCCCTGTAGAAGAGAGTGAAACTGTCTCACTTTGAGTTTCTGAGACTACAGGGTCAGTTTCGTGGGTTTGAAATCAGAAGTAGCTTTTATAGAAGTACAAGGCAGATGCATATTTAAGACAGGTCCGAACTCATTGCCATTGAGTTCATTCCAATTCATATCAGTAGACTCTCAGTTGTGCACATAATCAAGGCATAAAGGTTACATGCAAATAAAGTATCAGCAAACAAGTATTGACTAGATTCTAATCCTGTCTCAGGCATTAATCTGTTATGAATAATGACCACAGAGACTCCATTTCATGGTTCTAGATGACTTTGCAATTTATAAAATAAATTACATTCATTACATAATTCTAAAATCTCGATCAAGGTTTCTGTCCATCAATGCATACATTTTGATTATTGCTGAGTGATATACTTATGAGCGATGTATTCTTGCCCTCAAAAATGACATAGATCAGGGCCCAATGTAGTTTGATAGCAAGCAGAAATCTGAAGCATGGGGAAAATGCTCACATTCTCCTTAACTTTTAATCTCTATTTCACCGCCTACCGGAGGTGGCAAGCTACATGTCCGTTAGCTCTCTGCATATGCACAGGTGTGCCTTTGTGACCCAGGAGGAGGAAATGCCTATTTGGAGCAGCAGTGGAGTGAGAGATGCCAGCTGTGAGTACATGCGGTGGGTGTGTAGATATGTGGCTCAGGTTTCCAACAGTGATAGCAACATGCCTGGCAGTGAATCCAGGGTGAATCCCTGCAATGCAAATAACCCAGGGGAGCAAAGATCAGGTTGACCTCCTTTCAACTTTTACTAAGCTTGAGAAGTCCGTGCCTCCAAATTATTTCAGGAGCTGCAAATCCAACCAAACCAGATCAAGCCAAACCAAGCCCAGCCCAAACAAAACACACCAAAGTACACAAAAATAAGTAGCAAAGAAAGAAGAAGAAGAAGCAGTAGCAGCAGGAGGAGGCACTCATTGGCTATTTGAGAGCTGCAAATTGAAACAACGATGAGATATCAGTTTCCCTAGAATTAACATCAAACATTTTAAAATTAAAAAGCGTTACAAAACTGATTTTAAAAACTCTTTACAAGCATGAGGAAAAACTAGCATTACCCTACACATCAGTGGGACTGTAAAACATTGTCAAACTCTGGAAATTTGTGCTTCCTCAAAAAATTGGAACTAGAAACACGGTATGATCCAGAAATTCCTCTACTTCATCGATACAGTAGAGAAATAAAGAGCCACAACATGAATACATATATGTCCACTTATGTTCATCACAGCATTCTTAATGGTGCCCCAAAGATGACTTATTTCAGTTTAAGGTTTGCTGAAAATGTTCTTTTTTTTGACTTTTCAACTGAAAGTCTTTGATTTCATTAGAATGTTGTCTTCTTGAGCTTCTCTTTGAAATTTTCTGTTTAGCTTTTTCAGTTCATCATCGCTTGCATTTTCCTTACCTACTTTCAGAGTCTTCCCTAGCATCCTCTTTGATCTTTTCTTTCTTTCCTGTCTTTTTAATGACACTTTGGGTACATTCTAGGTTTTCTTTTTTATTTTCATGGACTTGTTTATTTTTCTTCAGCTTCCACTTGAACTTACATATGAGCACTTACTGGTCTGTTCCACAGTCAGCTGTTGGCCTGGTTTAGATGGTGATATTAAGTTTATTCATCATCTCTTTCCATAGATATAGTTAATTTAATTTTTAAAATATGTGTTACTTTTAGAGAAGTGCATATTTGCACTCTATGTTTTTATTTTTGGAAAAAGGCATTAGCTATGAGAAAGTTGTTAGCCTTGCAAAATATTATCAGGTGATCTCCAGCTTTTCCAATAATTATTCCTTTACCTCTGTTTCCAACTTTTGTATTCTGATCACCCATAATTATCAATGCATCTGGATTGCATGTTTGATCAGTCAGTCAATCTTGACTGCATGTTTAGATTGAAGATTTTGGTAGAATTCTTTCATGTCTTCATCACTATCTTTAGCGCTTAGTGCTTGATACATAAGGACTTTATGGTAGTTGTAGTCACTGGCTTTCCTTGAAGAGGGATTGATATTATCCTGTCACAGTGTCATACTTCAAAATAGATCTCGAAATATCCTTTTTTGATGAAGAATTCATGTCATTTACCTTGACTCTTTAATTCCCAGTATAGTAAATGGCAATGGATGCAGACCTATTTGACTTCTTGTGGCTTCCTTATTGCCAAGTGGCAGAGGTCACATAAGCTTCCATGGTCCATCCTCCTTTACTTATTCTGACACCAGCTGTTCCACCCATGCCACTCTACATCTATGCTGGGTTCAAAAGTGTTTGTTGTGATGACCACACAGAACTCATAGACAAAACGCACAGCTAAGGGGTTTTGTTAGGGATGTTAATAAGTTACTACAAGTGAGGATCTACAAAGAGTAAGGATACAGTCATTGGTCTCCTTAGCCAACAGTGATAGTTTTCTCTCAATCTCAGTCTCATAGCAACAAGTTCCCTTGGCCTTTGATTCTATGTGCAAGGAAGTCAGCCATCTATAACCATGTCTCATAGTTTTGTATTTGGGGAAGTGGGGAGAAACTATTTCATAGTGTCTGCAATGTTCTTCATAGTCTTTGTTCCAGAGTCTCTGGTGCAATTGGTCTGTGGGCCTCTTCAACTTCAGAAATCTTAAATGAGCTCTTCCAAATGTTCTGTGACATTTCTCCATATCTAAGAAAACTCATATACTTAAGAATGCCTTTTATGGATGTGTAGTTTATCTCTAGCCAACAATATCCTTAAGGAAAATGAAAGATGTTGTCTTAAGTCCTTGCATCTACTAAAATCCTCTTAAAAATACCTCCAAGGAAACAACAGGTATGACTTGTTTCACATCGTCTACCCAGGTCAGGACTGAAACACACCTTAATCCTGTAACAGAACTCCCTCCAAAATATTATCATAGCCACAAGCTTACAAACCAGAATCATATCATATAAGGAACTATGGCTAGAAACCAGATTAGTTGCTTTTTTCTCACCCCTAATAAATTGTATGATTGATTCAAAATAGCCAATGCCAGTCCATTTCTGCTCCCAGTGCCTAGAATATTAATCTTTCTGCATTCCATTTCATTTTTGATGATTCCAGTATTCCTAGGTTCATAGTTTGTACACTCCAAGTTCCAATTATTAATAGAAATTAGCAATGATTTCTTCTTATTTTGAGGCATGCTCCTGCAGCAAATGGATGTAATAGCAGCTTCATTCTTTAAGGTTCTACTCCATCCATGTCATTACAGTCAACTCTACTTTGAGAAGACAACTCTTCCTCAGTCATATTTTGAGTGCCTTGTCACCTGAGGGGCTCATCTTCTTGCACTAAATCTGACAACATTCTGCCAATATTCCTGAGTTTTTTTGGTATAATGTTTCAATACTATCTAACAGCTTTTCAGTGGCTAATAACTCTAAAGTTGACATCCTATTTCTTTTTTGGGGTTGTTTTTCATCGTCTACAAGACACAGAAACCTATTTGATTTTGTTGACCTTGTTAGCATTTGAAATATCAGTGGCCTTGCTTCTAGTATCACGACAACTCCCAAGCCACCCCAGAATGACAAACTATCATTACTCTAACCCATTGTGATAGCGAGGCTCTACGTCACCTTGTGTGGGCCAGGATTCTTCCATGGTACGATCTAGCATAGTGTGGTCAACTCCATGATCAGTTCTGTGAAGCAGCCACACAATTGTGGAGAGATTCAACCTCTTAAATCTGGCCATGGTCTTGTTATGGCTGAGGAAGTTTTAATTCTGTGTGTGGCTTACTCCTACTATGATTTGAAAGAGACACGGCTGGATTTGTAGCCTGCATCTGTTTCATTGACTTCCTGTTTCATCATCTGCTGATTCCAGACTGTCGATCTCGATTCTTTGGGCTGACCACAGAATCATTCAGCTTGGCATGCCCCAGCCTATGATTTTTGGGCTTCCTCTTCTTGTTTCCTATTCATCTACTTCTATAGCTATAGAAGTCAATAGAAGTCTTCAGTTTACATCTGACCCACAGAGTTGAAACAAACTTAACTTACCCGCTTTTACAATGGTCTCAACCATTTATGATATAGATCTCTTTTTGTGTACATACACATCCAAGCATCACTGGTTTTCCTTCTCTAAAGAAGCCAGCCTCACCTTTGTATAAATCCATCAAGAGTTGACTGAGAATATTTCTTTCTGTGTGTTTACATTTTGCTGTAACTGTAGCCATGAAAGTGTGGTGGAGCATACTGGGGACAAAGTTACTAGAACTGCTTAGACATAACCACACACTTCGAGGGAACCAGATGACGGTTTGAGCCAGTCAGGACCATCATCTCAGAGGCACCCATGTCGACTGACTTAACAGTTCACACTATTCTAATGCCAATGTTCCTCAACAAGGGAAATGTAGAAGACCTCAATAAACATTGTGGCTTGACTCCATGATGTTCTTTGAGACAGTTACATCATCTTTTTTTCTGGTCTATCTGTACCTTTTGCCTCAGTCCATTTAAGTCCTATAAACACTTAAAGCCCTCATTGATTTCAGAGTGAGGGTGCTTTGGAAAGTATTCATGGAGTGTTTCCGCTCTTCTCAAAACCAGATCAATCATCTAACTGTATTAGAGGGGACTTTTTCTCTCCTTCAGTTGATTCAGATAGTCTCATACCCTGTGCTCTGCGGAGCAGGAATTGAACCCCACCTGCCAAATGGAAAAGGTTTTACTCATCCTCACCTACAAAACTAAGGTTACTTATGCTTCCAACACCAGTTAAAAGCCTCAAGAAAAGAAGAGAATGATGATTATTGCATTTCTCTCTGCTTGGGCTAGAGATAATGAGGCTGCTCCCGCTGCCCTCTCACATGCATAATGCCTATTGATGTCAAAGAGAGCCTCATGGTGTGCAAGAGCCGTTAGATCACATGTATCATCTTGAAAATAATAAGGACAAAGGGACGCCTTTTTTTTTTTAACTTGGCAAAGAGGGCCTCTATGGTTCCCAGCCTCTCTAGATGGTCCCAATTAAAAGAAATAATTTTCCTAGAGTAGAGTGGCTGCCACGGTTTCAGGGTGAGCTTTTCATGAGGGAAGGATTGAGCAGCAGTTCCTGAGACTGTTTTAGGTTTCCCAAATCGCTTCTCCTGGGAGACATGATTAGGAAGTGTTAGCAGTCCTCTTGGAGATTGATCAAAAAACATGCCTTCTCTCTATTGGAAGAGAAGTGAGGAAAGTATAAAAGAAGAAAGCAACAAGAAAACTTCTTTCTCATTTGTAGGATGTGAACTGCTTCTTGTGGAAGTTACTTAACTCCTTGGGGTGTTTTGTTCCCTCTGGTAATGTGGGCTCTGGTGTACATGAGGGTTTCCCCAATTTACTTTGTTACTGATGTAACTCTGGGGAACTTGTTAGAAGGACTAGAGCTCCCTGGATCCTGTATAGGAGATACTGATTCAGTGGGTCAGGAATGAATCTGGGAATCTGCATTTTAACCAAGCAATTTTAATAATTTCACCAAATCCAGATGACACTTATAAATTATTCCTTATTAGGATTATTTCCATCTTTTTGTATGTGTTAGACTATGCACTGACCCTGGCATATTACTGACTGAGCAGAGTTGGAAGGGCTTTGCCTGGAACAAAGTGCAGTTTTTGCCTGGGATGGTTACAGAGAAACACATTTTGGGATTGTTTCTGAAGAAGTGCAGTCTGGAAAGAGGACATAATATCAAATGTTATTGTCACAGACAGCAGAAACTAGTTCTAGCAAGGTAACTAATTGTTCCTAGGCACCATTGTATTGATTCTGACCCACAATTACCTTCTGTACAACAGAAAGAAATATCAAGGATTGAAGACACTGCACCATGCTCATAAGATAGTGCAGTTTCTCAAAATATTAAACAGAGAGAGAATTGTTGGCCATTTATATTTAGGTAGATAGGTGTTTCACTTCAAACGAATCTTCCAATAGCTTGTGCAGCATTGGGATTAGGAATCTTGAGCATGGGAAGCATTGAGATTCTACATAGTTGCTTTAAAGCACACCTTTAAAGTTATCCTTGATTATTCTGGCACATTGATCTGATAGCCCGTCTGATATGCATCACGAGTAGTTTCTTCAGTACCTCTAACATACATATTGAATTGATTTCAATGAATCTACTTCTCTCATCTTTAGAGCAGAGACAGTAACCCACCAATCATCCTGGTGTCAAATCTGACTCAGGATGAACCCACGTGAGTCAGAGTAGAACTGAATTTCATAAGTTTTAAATGACAATCAATTTGGAAGTAGATCACCCAGTTTCTTTTTTTTTTTGGAGGGGGGCGGGGGTTCTTTTCCCAGAGTACCTGGAGATGGTTTTAAAAGGTCAGTTAGCAACCTAGCATGTTTGTATCTTCCGCAGTCTTCAACCTACCCTAAGGCCCCACTCCTTTTATGAAAATAATTTTCAGTATTTTCCTAACTGGTCGCCTTGACACAAAGCTAGCTTTCTTGCCATGACATTAGAAGAGACATGATAAGATTCTGATTTCCATCTGACCTAAGCATGCCATGTTCAACCATCTCACATGTGTGTCTTGGTTGTACTATGGTGACTTGGTTGCTGCTGTAATGCTGGAATATGTGTCAAAGGTCTTTCATCAGGGTTAATGAAAGTTAACAGCCTTCAAATGGAGTTCCCAGACTACAATGATGGAATAGGCTATTCATGTAGGAGAAATTAGCTGCTGAAAACTTTAGACATAGTTTGAAACATTGTCAGATATATAAGACACGATGCCTGAAAGCAGAATATGGTCAGAGATAGTGTCAGAAAATGAGCCCCTCTGGTCAGAAGGCACTCCAAACATGACTCAGAAAGAGCTGCTTTATCAAAGTGGATTCGACCAACATTAATGTGATGAGACTAATATCTGTGAGAATAAAACCTTTGGGTGGGACATCCATTTGCTGATGGGGAACCCATCAAAACGAGAAGAAATGGCTATAAAAATCCACGGGTAGTTGGACCTTGGAAAGTATAGGGTATGAATCTGAGAAAATGATACATCATCAAAAATTGAATGGAACTTGTAACTCTTGGTATCGGTAAGATCAATTTGGCTGGTATTTGCCATTCTGAATCAGAAAATCAAAAGGATTTCCACGCCAGGATTTGCACAATCAAGAGAAATGACATTGCATTAATTGTCAAAAAAGACATTAGATAACCATTTGAAGTACACTTCTGTCTGTGATAAAATTAGAGCTAGCCACCTTGCAGGAAATCCAAACAATCCAGCTGTTTTTCAAATATATGCACTAACCACAAGAGTCAGTAATGAAGAAACTGAAAATTTTCTATCAACCTCTTCAGTATGAAATTGATCAGACATGTAATCAAGGTGCATTGATAATTATTAGCAATTGGAATACAAGAGTTGGAAACAAAGAGGAAAAAGCAGTATTTGGAAAGTATGATCTTGGTGATACAAATGAAGCTGGAGATCATGTGATATAATTTTATAAGATCAATGGCTTGAAATGTGGTGAAGAAAACTGATGGTACCCAACTATAAAAAGATGTACCATCTGTCTGGTGTCCTAATGGCTTGAAGGTAAACAAGTGGCCAACTAGCTCAAAAGCAACATGTGGTCCTATGTGGAAAAAAGCACACCAAGCCTGCGTGACCATGAGGCATTAATGGGATTGAGTATCAGGAATCAGAGAACAAAATATCAAATCATTGTGAGTGAGGGCATGTGCAGATTGGGGACCCAAGACTCCAATCTGTATAGACAACTGGACATCCCCTTATAGAAGAGTTGCAGGGAGAAGATGAGTCAATCAGGGTACAATGTTGCAACGATGAAACATACAACTTTTCTCTTCTTCCTAAATGCTTCCTCACTACCATGATTCCAATTCTACTTTCAAATATGGCTAGACCATAGGATGTACACTGGTTCAGAGAGAAACTGGACACACAGGGAATCCAGGACAGATGATCCCTTCATGACTAGTCCTGAGAGTGGTGATAACAGGAGGGTGGAGCCAAGGTGGGGTAAAAAGGGGAAATTGATTACAAGGATAGATTGATTACAAGGATCCACCGTAGGGGATCGACAATCAAAAAGTGGGTGAAGGGAGACATTGGATAGTGTACTATATGACAAAAACAATAATTTATAAGTCATCAAAGGTTTGTGAGGGAAGGGGAAGTGGGGAGAGAGGGGGAAAATAAGAATCTGATACTAAAGGCTCAAGTAGAAAGCAAATATTTTGAGAATGACGATGATTGCCAATGTACAAATGTGCCTGACACAATGGATGGATGTATGGATTGTGAGAAGAGTTGTACAAGCTCCCAATTTTTAAAATAATGGAAAAAAGGATGTAAATACTGACAAAATATATGTATGTATATTTTGTGATTAGAACTATACAAGCCCCCAATAAAATGATTAGAAAAACAAAAGGAGTTGCTGATAACAAGGGCCCAAGTAGAAAGATAATATTTTGGAAATATCGATGACAACTTATGTACAAGTATACCCAAACAACGGATTGTTATAATATTTCTAAGAGCCCCTAATAAAATGATTAGTTACACACAGAAAAAAATCAATGGTTTCTTCATAGCAAATACCTTTTTTCAATACTCACATGGTGACTGTAAATGTGGATGTTTTCTGATGGAATACACAGAAATCTAATTTACTAAATATGTGGGAAAAGAGGAAGGAGGAACTCAATATCCACTGCTAAAACAAGCCATGGGACTCACTATGGAACAGATCACCAATGCTTATATGTAAATTCAGAGTGAAGCTGAAAACAACAGCAACAACAACAAATGATGCCATCATCTCGAGTCTATCCTTTATGAATTTCAAGTATATCTCAAGAACAGATATACAGCTGTGGTGGGGTATCAAGAAGAAAGCAAATGGTCAATATAGAGGGGAAATTGAGACAAGATCAAAATGGAGAGAATCTGATGCTTGCTCTTAATTGCAGAATAGCTATGGAAAATGGAAGAAATGATGAGTTCAAAGAAGTGAATAGAAAATGTCAAAGAGTAATTTGAGAAAAAAAAGTAAAACATAAAATGTGCAAAGACTTGGGAAACACAAAAGGAAGAACAGGCTCAGCGTATTTTAAAGAAAAAATCCAAGCCTGGAGTGGTGATATTCAAAGATTCTATGTGAAAACATATGGAAGATGCAGGAAGTGTCAAAAGAAAATGGAAAGAATACACAAAGTCCTTGTACCCAAAAGAACAAATTGACATCCCATCATTTCAACGGCTTTTTGTTCATGTTAGGTACCATCAAGTCAGTGAGAGCCCCAAACAACCCTATGCCCTACTGAATAAAACACCTAGTCCTGTGCTCTCCTCACAATTGTTCCTATGCCTGAACTCACTGCTGTGACAACTGTGTCAGTCCATCTCATTCAGGGCTCTTTTCTTGATCAATGTCCCAATATCTCCTTCAGAGATTGATCACCCCTAAAAACCCATCCAAAGTTTGTAGATGAAGTCTTGTCATCCTTGTCTCTAAGGTGTATTTTGGCCTTTCTTCTTCTGAGAAAGATTTGCTTCTTCATTCAGGAGGTAGTCTATTATAAGGATGAAGTGAACATGGCAAACATTTTGCTTTTATACTTTGTGCATGTTACGAGGAGAGAGTCAATCCCTGGAAAAAGACAACCTGTAAGGTAAACAAGAAGAGAGAGATCCTGAAGGTTAGGAATTGGCCCAGTGGCTACACCTGTAGACTCGCAACATGGCAACAATTGAGGGAATGGTGCAGGGCAGAGCAATTTTTGTTCTGTCGTACCCAGGGTCTCTATGAATTGGAACTGATTTGACGGCGTTCAACAGCAACAACCACAGCAACAAAACATTAACAATCTGTTGGACTAAAAAGCATACTATATACTCTTCTGCTTAACTTTTATTGCATTCTCTTCAAAATTGACCTTGGTTGTAGGCTACAGATAAAGGAATTTTTTAGTCCAATGCAGACACAATTTTCGGAAGCTTTAAGTTGCCTTTCCAAGTTCCTCAGTGAGAAGGTCGCATCAAGACTGTCACTGAATCCAAAAGAACAAGGTTCTTCTCTGTTTCAACCTGCTGCATTGCCTTGGTTGGCTCATAATTAACTGTAGCTTCTGCGTCTGTAAAGCCTTCATCTTTCTCACTCACATCAAATGAACTCAGGAATCTAATTATGTGCTTGGCTTTTCATAAATGTAATTGATGTTCTGCAGTTTGTTGTTAGGAGAACTTTCTCAATCAATTATTTATAGTTACTTTTTTTCTCACTTTTTTCTCCCCAAAGTGATTTTATTAACTAAATACTGACTTCCTACTATAATTGAATCTTGCAGGGGGCTAGGGAAAGGTGCTATGGGAACAGGAAGACATGTGTGAAGCAGTTGGACCCTTAATATGAATTTTAGTTCCTTGGTTTTTGAGTCCTAGAAAATAATGTGTAAACCTTAGTTCCAGTAATTGAGCTGCCATTGATGATTCCCCTACACACGAGTAAGGGTTTATGATGATGTGACTGAAGTGGAACCTGCCTAGGCCGGAAAGATCATAGAGTGGTGTGAAGAGCAAAGGCATGATGCAATCAATCACACATACACACTGAACACCACAGAAAGGCTATGAACAGAGATTTTCTACGAGGTTCCCAGTTGGTGGCAAACATTGCTGTGTATGGGAAGGTCGGTTATCCTTTGGGATATAAAAATTCTGTTTTGGGTACCTCACCAATCTCTCTCCATGTGTGTCTTCATTATATCAGGTTTGTTATAATGGAATAATAGATATTGGGTATTTTCTGAGGTCTATGGGTCATACTAGTGAATTTTCCAAATAAAAGGAATACTGGTAACCAGATTATCAATATCAGAGTAGCCTGGGGACCACTACACTTACACCTGGTATCCTGAGGGAATAGAATTGCTATTGGTAGATGAAGTTGAGATAGTTACAGCTAACAGTGACGGCATATACAACCAAAGAAACTTCCAGATAAATGCCATACTCACAATTACTCTAATACTTGTGCCTATGGTGTCAATCACATCTGAACAATTCTCTCTCTTTTGCTGGCCAACTACTTTACCAAGCATCAGGTCCTTCTCCAGGAATTAATCCCTCCTGATAACATGTCCAAAGCACAGGAGATATCTGTCTCAAATCCTCAACTTTTAAGGAGCATTCCTACTATATGGCTTTCAAGACAGATTTGTTCTTTCTGGCACTACAGAACATATTCAATGGCATTGGTCAAAGCCATAATGGAAAGGGAGCAGATCCCCAAATCCATTTCTGTAGAGTTGATTCCAGCTAACTGTGACCCCATAGAAGAGAATAGAACTGCTACTTTGGGTTCTTGAGCCTGTGAATATTTATGGCAATGGAAAAATGAGAATATTTCTCTCAGGAATCATTTCTTGGATTTTACCACTTTACATTCCTATTAACAGCCCAACAAGTCACCAACATTGAGACCAGAGCTCCTTCCAAGGGAGTAGAAGGAACTCCAATTTTGTAGGCAGCAGATTAGAAGGAAATGTTTCCTTGAGACCCTCGAGTATGTGGCTGATGTTTGAGGTTTTGAGCCAACATGGTGGCGAGTACCATGGCTGCCTGATGTAGTTGCAGATGGGCAGGGACAGAGAAACTATTGCATTAGAGGAAGCTATCAGAATAGAACTAGGATTGAGTGAAATAGAATTGAGAATTGCTTTGATCATAAATGTGCACTGGGGGAAAACACTAAGAATGTGCCACAGAGCAACGAGGGGAGCAAAGCAATTAAGTCCCTGGCAAATATCAAAAACAGATTTTGGAGTCAAGAGGGTATGGCTCTCCATGGAATTTGACCAGAAAACACTCTGAAAGGTCAACAAACAGACCTGGAACTATTTATCATATGCACTATTTTTTTTTTTTTGTTATTGGTTGTTTTATTTTGCTTACTTTTGCTTTGTCTGGTTTTTGTGCTTATTATCATTTCTGCATGTTTGTCTAGATAAGATAGGTGGGACAAACAATCTGGAGGAGAAAATAACAGGATGCTTGGTTCCAAGGGACATGGGAAAGGGGGAGGCAGGGGAAAGGAAGAGGGATGTCAACAAACCCAGGGACAAGGGAACAACAAGTAATCTAAAATTAATGGTGAGGAAGGCATAGATTGCCTGGTGGGGCTTGATAGAGGACGATGTAGCAAGAAGAATGACAGAAATCCAAAGGAAGGCCAAACATATGAGTGGGAAAAGAGGAAAGTAAAAAGAAATAAAGAACCCAGCATTCTGTGATGCTCATTTTCCCAATATGATCACTGAAGACAAAATGAGTCCAAAAACAAATGTGGTGAAGAAAGTCGATGATGCCTGGTTGTCAAAAGATATAGCATCTGGGACCTTAAAAGCTTGATGATAAACAGGTGGCCATCTAGCTGAAAAGCAATGAAGCCCACATGGAAGAAGCACACTAGCCCATGTGATCATGAGGTGGCAATGGGATCAGGGATCAAAGATCCAGAAGAAATAAATTATATCAATGCGAATGTGAGGGAGCAGGGATGGTGGCACAGAGCCCATCTATGGGTAATTGAACATCCCTTTACAGAAGGGTTACAAGAAAGAAACAGTTCAGCCAGGGTGCAGTGTAGCCATGATGAAACACAGCTTTCCTCTATTTTCAATGCTTCCTCCCCACCCTCCACTACCATGACCTCAATTCTACCTTACAAATCAGGCTAGAGCAGAGCATGTACGCTGGTGAGAGCTGGGAACACAGGGAATTGCCGACAGATAAACCCCTCAGAACCAATAATTGGAGTAGTGATATCAGGAGGGGAAAGGAAAGGGGAGTCAGGGGGGAACTGATCACAATGATCTACACATAACTTCCTCTCAGGGGGACAGACAACAGAAAAGTGGTGAAGGGAGACAGTGGTCAGTGTAACACATGATTTTTAAAAATAAATTATCAAGGATTCTTGAAGGAGGGAGAAAATGAACTGATATCAAGGCTCAAGTAGAAAGAAAATGTTTTGAAAATGGTGACGGTAACCAATGAACGAATGTGCTTGACACAAGTATGGTTTGTGATAAGAGTTGTAAAAGTCCCCAATAAAGTGATTAGAGAAAAAAAAACACATAAATATGTTGGAAAAATGGGAACGGAATTGCTTTTTTTTTTTTTTTTGGCACTTAAGCATTTGGACAAACAAGGAAGCTACAAATCACTTAGTGTGTTGGAAGCCAAGGTTCTTATGGAGAAAAAGAAAGAAACTAGACAAAGTAGAGAGAAGGTATTAACAAGACAGAGAGTTGTTGTGAGGGGATATTAAGTCGATTTCAACCTATAACAGTCCTAGGCAACACACATTTAACACTGCTTTGCCCTGAGTCATCATCACACAATTATTTTATTGCTGCACATCTGTTTTATTGCTCTAACCACTGTGCCTTTTTACCTTGTTGAGAGCCTTCCTTGTTGCTGTCCTTGCAGTTTACCAAGCATGGTTTCTCTCTCCAGGGGCTGTCCTGTCCTGACAACATTTACAAGCTTCAGAAGACCAAGTTTTGCCATCCTCTCTTCTAAGGTGTACTCTAACAGATCAGCTTGTCCTTTGAACAATCCATGGTGTTCTTTCTAATTTTAGGTCTTTGCACATTTCATTTTAATTTGGCTTTGACTTTTTGAGCTGCCCTTTTCTATTTATATGGTGAAAAACATGTTTTAAAGTCTTATGACATCCACTTTGATCTTTTGTTTCTTTCTTGTCTTTTGATTTACCTTTTCTTTGTCTATGAATGATGGTGCTAATGTCCTCCCACATCTCATCAAGTTTTCTGTCATGAGAGTTCAAATGCAGAAAATCTGTTATCGAGCTATGCTTGAGATTGCAGTGGGGTAGAATCAGGGTCATATTTTGGCTTTCATGGACTTATGCTAATTTTCTTAAACTTTATCCTGAACTTAGATATGAGAAATTGATTGTCCCACAGTCAGCACCTGGCCTGGTGTTAGTTGCTGATATTGAGCTTCTGCACCTTCTCTTCCCCAAAATGTTGTCAATTTGATTTTTAAGTATTTTATCTGGAAATGTGCATGGGTATCACTCCCTTTTGTGTTGTTGAAAGAAAGTATTTTCTATGAGCAATTTGTTGGTTTTACACAATTTTATCATGTGAGCTTCAGCTCCATTTCTAGCTCCAAGACCATATTTCCCAAAATATTCTTCCTTCCACTTTGTTTCCAATTTTTGCATTCCATCCACCAATAATTGTCAATGCATTTTGATTACATATCTACATATTCTACATTGGTAGAATTCTCCAATCTCCTTAACACTAATTTTTGTGCTTGCTTAATAAATTTGAATAATAGTTGTTTGATTGCATTTCTTTGAAGGAAGATAGATTTAATCCTCTTGTAGATGACCTTGTGTTTCATGACTGATTTAGCAATGTCCTTGTTGAAAACAAACACCACACCATTCCTCTTGAATTATGCTATTCCTAGCATACTAATTTGTAAGATTTTTAAAAAATTCAAAATACTCAATGGCAGTCCACTTTAGATCACTAAGACTTAGAGAATGACCTTTGTGCCTTCCATTTCATTCTTGACCACTGATGCTTAGCAGACTTTTGTAGCTTGCTCTCCTTTCCTTGAGTCATGCATGTCTTGTCAGAAAATGAAGCTCGTGAAGGTTCCATTTCCACAGGCTTTACTCTATCAAGTCACCAAAATTTATTGTACTCTGAGAAAGTAGGCCCTCCTTGCCCTCATTTTGAGGACCCTCAGACGGAGGGGACCCATCCTCTGGTACTGTCTCTGGCAATGTTCTTCTTCCTTTCATTAGACTTTCAGCATATAATACTGTTTAGAGACTGCATAAAGTTTTCAGTGGCCCTTTCTTTGACCTGTCTGTTCTTTGTTGGGAAGCTTTCCTGAAACCTTTCCACTCTGGCTGACCCAACTGGCCTTTGAAATACTGGTTATGTAGCTTGCAACACGCAAGACACCACAGTGTTGTTGGCTTTGCCTTCAAATGATAAGCAAAATGTAAATCATCCTCACATTTAGATTGCTGCTATCTTGATACAGGAGATCAACATTGTTCTTCTGGACTATTGAAGTAGTCTTGTAAAAGGTCTTATCCTGGCCTTATTTTCCTTCATAGTCTACTGTCAATGTGTTAGCTAGTATGATACTTTTAAAATGTAAATTACAAATTACATGATATCATCCCTCTATGTAAAACTTTACAATGGCTTCTCACATGACTTATAATAAATGCTAGTGTCCTGGAGAAATGTAAAGCCATGGGATTAGCAAAGTATGTAGAACACACTCTGTGATCTCATCCGATGAACTTCCCTACGCATTCTGCTTCACCTTGACTAATATTATTCCTCTTTCAACATGATAGGTGTGCACCTTCCTTAGGGCCTTTTTGATGGCCATGCTCTTTGCTTGGAATGCTCTTAACATAGCAATCCATACATCAATATAGCTTTCTGTTTTACCAAAACTTCTTCATAAACAGCTCATGAATATCCCATGTCCTTTGAGAATATATAGATCAAGCTGGTTTCTTTGGTTTTTAAAACAGGTTCCTATAATTTTCTGAGCTAATCTGTCAACCTTGAATTGGATTCGTTTATTTGGAATAAACTTGTGTATGTATGAACTCGAAACACAGTAGCAATACATTTTTTTTACTTAGCCTCATAAATGCTAATTGTTATGGCCCCCTTTTTATAGATGAGAAAATTGAGGAACAAAGCTATTAAAGTGCTTAATTAAGGACACATATCTAAGAAGTAGCTGAATCAAGGTTTGAACTAAAGTCCGTAATAGAAACCACTGTTCTTTTCTTCCACTTTTAGAGTCTGACTTTAATATTTGTTCTTGAGGTTAAACTCTTGGATATTAGCAAAACATACTGTTTATCAACCTATTTAGATTTTGTATAAATCAAAGAACTTAGCTGGAGTCAGCAAAAAACTAAGTCAGATTATTTGAAACACAAAAGGAGCTTAATAAGATACAAAATTTTCTGGATGGAGATGTGTACATATAATCGTAGGTTCCATAGCTAGCACAATGCCCTAATTATATTTTGGAACAAGACAACCTCCTAGGTACCGTTACTAGGCTCCCTCTTCATAGCTGCCAGTACGAGTTCTCAGATGCTGAACATTATAACTGGAACCAAAATTGGCCCTCATACCTTGGTGTGCTGCACCTGTAGGAAAAGTCCCTGCTTTGAGTTCTTAATTTGAATTTTAATGTCTGAGGTGGTATATCTGATGAGTGTATTTCAGACATATGCTTATACCTTGAGCTCAAGGGGGACTGAAAAATCGACAATGGTGCCATTTTCAATTTCTATTGGTTCAATTCACATTTTCCCCTTGTATAGCTTCCCTGTAAGAAATCCCATTCCTTTGTCTTGTGGAATTAGGGTTTCAGGAGACAAAAGAAAGAGTTTTAATTACAAGGAAGAGAATCCTTTCTAGCAACTAAATGACATACACCCATCAAACTGTGTATATTAGCAGAAATGTGGCTAAATTATATGTATTCACTAGAATTCATACCTGCCACATGAACATCAGGTTATGTGCCAAACTCTATGTGATCAGGTCTCTTCTCTGGTAAATATTAATTGAGTAATTATAATATACATATGATTTTATGTATGTACTAATTTGTAGAAGAAGATTTTCATAGCATGAGTCTTCTCTTTTGATTTATTTCTTCTTCTGTGGATTAGTACATATAAATGTAAAATTATAAATTTTATCATCTTGACCAGCTGGACTCATCTTGTCATATTCTAGTTCAGAAAGCATGTGGTTTGAAAAAAATCACTACTTAATGGATGGGAGAACAGGAGAGGACAAACAGGACGAAAGAGGGAGCAGTTGTGGGAGGAGGAGAGGAAGATGAAAAATATGTCTTTCTCAAAGGAAGACTTTTCATTTCCATAACATTTTGTAGCTTCAATAGCAGCTATTGTTGTTATTGTTAGATGCCCTTGAGCTGATTCAAACTAATAGTGACTGAATATGGGAAAGTAGACCTGCCCCACATGCTTTTGCAAACTGCCATCTTTAAGGAAGTTCATTGACAGGTCTTTTATCCAGAAATGTCCTGGTGTGTGTGTGTTTGTGTGTGTGTGTGTGTGTGTGTATTGTGGGGGGTTGGGGCTTGGAGAAGGAGTGCGTGCAGGTTAATATAATCTCTATCCATTCAGTTAGCAGTCAAGAACTTAACCATTATGCCATCAGAGCTTCTTAAGATGCAATAAGTGACCTTGCCTGTAACTGAATTCAGTTCCAAATGTGTTTTATTTGGTTGCCAAAAGCATGTTGAAAATGATCTGAAGATTTCTAAAAAAAATTGCTTTTATGCTACTTTTGAAAAATCAGAACTCTCTTCATTAGAATTTCAAGCTTGTGTGATACTATTTTTTTTAAGAGTCAAACACATAACATGAGAGCATGCTCACCTCAGCTCCACTTGGTAGTCCATGTGGAGTGAGGGGAGAGGGGGAGGATATGGGGAAGGAGCAGGGGGGAGAGGTACAGGAACTAGGGGCAAAGAGGTAGCAGAGAGAGCTGACACTATTTCTTTAAAGTCGGTTGGATTTTTCCATTTGAGCAGGTGCTATAATCCTCATTACTCCTCATTTCTGTCCACAATTTTAATTGCATACAGACATTCCATATCACCTTGCTTACAATCAGTTATTGTATAACTGAGAAGCAATGGTTTACCTATGTTTCTGTTGGTTGGGAGATGAAAGCTAGACTGAATGAGCTTCAAATATAAAAGGCTGAAACCACATTTGAATTGCACAAAATTCAGCTAGACCAGGAGATGTACAGTGAAGTTGGAAACATGGGAAATTTAGGCTATATGATTCCTCAAGACTAGTAATAGGAGTGGTAATACTAGGAGGGTGGAGGGATGGAGGAATAGAGAGAGAGAACCAATTTCAGGGACCTACACGTAACCTCCTCTCTGGGGCATGGACAATAGGGAAGTGAGTGTTGGGACATATTGGGCAGTGTACAGTATGAAAAAAGTAACAATTTGTAAATTACTAAGGGTTCAAGGGGCAGAGGGGAGGAAGGGTAATATAGGAAGCTGATACTGGGGGCCTGGAGGGAGGGAGGATGTTTTGAGAGTGATGATGGTAATAAGTGTGTAAATGTGGCCTGCATACAATTAATGTTTGTATGGATTGTGATGGGAGTTGTATGAGCCCCCAATAAAATGATTCATTTAAAGAAAAGAATATTTCTATATTTTCAACATACAAACTGTTTCTGTCAAAAAAAAAACAAGATGCTCATGGAAATAAAACCATGATGACAGCAACACACTCTATCTGTAAAATACCTATAAAGTGTATGGTAAAGAATTCACGAATAAGATGCATAAATCTACTTACACAAACAGTCCATTTCACTCATCCATGTAATCTTTCCATCCTCCACAGGCTAATGAGCTTGTTAGAAGTCCCAGAAAACCCAAATTCAAACAGTCACCAACATGAAGTCAATTCTGACTTGTACCCATCCTGTGAGAGGAAGTAGAAGTACTTGCTGGGTTTCTGAGACTGCTACACTTTAATTGGGAGTTGAGAGTCTCCTCTTGCTCCTATGAAGGGGCTGCTGGATTTGAATGGTTGGAGAAAAATCCTTGATAGCATCAGGGTTCCTCCAAGAAACACAGACCCGTTTACTCCTGAGATTTTTTTCAGATAATAATTTCTTAAAGTAGAAGGGGAAGATAAGACACTTTATAATAATTTTACTTCTTTTTATGTATTTTTATTTTTAATGAATCATTATATTTGGGTCTCATACAACTCTTATTAAAATCAATTCATACATCAGTTGTATGAAGTCTACATTTGCACATTTGTTGCCATCATCATTCTTGAAATATCCTCCTTCTACTTAGGCCCCAGGTATCATATCCCTTCCCTCCCCACTCCTCCTTACCCATGAACCTTTAATAATTTACAAATTGTCGTTGGTTTGTGATATCGTACACTGTCCAATGTATCCCTTCATACACTTCCCTGTTGTCCATACCTCAGGGAGGAGGTTATATGTAGATCCCTGCAATTGGTCCTGCATTTCTACTCCACCTTCCCTCCACCTTCCTGGTATCACCACTCCCACCACTGGTCCTAAAGGGATCATCTCTCCTAGATTCCCCTTCTTTCCAACTCCAATGTCCATCCCCTGGTCTAGCTGAATTTGTAAGGTAGAATTGGCATGAGGAGAGTGGGTGGGAGGAAGCATTTAAGAACTAGAGGAAAGTTGCATATCTCATTGTTGCTACACTGTACCTTGTTTTCAATCCTCAAAAACTTATTTTGCTTGCTTCAAGAATGTGTTTGGGTGGATACAAGTCTTCTTGGCATTTTCAACCAACAGAGCTTCTACAAACAAAAGATCGGTCAATCTGTATATGTAAATATTATAAACAACAACAAAAACAGCCACGAAGCATTTTTACTCTAATACCTGAGACCAGCATAAATTAGGATTATCTTCAGGGAAACAGGCATTGCTTTTTTGTTTGTTTGTTTGTTTGTTTTTCTGTCTTGATTTACTCCTTGTATCACCCAATGTGCTTTTCTGCATCTTCATTGTCAAGGACATCCACTTACAGCTTACAGGCATCATGCTTTCATCTCAGGATCAGGCTCTTTTAATTTTTATCAAAAGGAATTTAACAAATCACTTTTCCTATCCATAGAATGTGGTTTAAAGTTGTCTATTGAGGATGAATACTGAGGCTGAATCTCTGTGTTTTGGAAACACCCACCCTCCTTTCTTCAGGAGGGGCATATTTAAATGTTACATGGCATATGCTAATTTGAAAGACAGTTTAAGATGATCTTTTATCAGGATACTTTTGTGAGGAAGGGAGGCTCTAAATTGCTTCCTAACCCTTCTAAGCAGGTTAACTTTACCACTGAAATAATCACCCTCTGCATAAAGCTGCCACTCAGGCTCCTGTGGCGTTACCATTGCCCTCCTTGAGAGAAGATAACGTGGTAGGCTGAATCATCTGAAGTAAATTGACTAGGATTACTTTCTCAGCAATGGCTTTGTTGTCATTTCATAACACATTCTGAGACGCTGATGAACTTGATAAAACAAAGGGGACATTTTCATAACATAACAAGAGAGAAAAAAATCTTGAAAACAGCAATTTTACTTTTTTGTTTCATATCAGACATCTGTTCAGGAGGCATTCCATGTGCCAAAAGAGAGGATTTTACTGAAGAGCTTAGTTCAAACTTTCCTTTTTAAAAACTTTTTGAAATGCAGATTCATCGATAGAGACTCAAGATAGGATAGAGACATCACACTTCATTAGCTTGATTTCACTCACCCCATCGTGCCATCTAATTATTTTTAAAATGTTTTTAGTATGCTTATACAACCTTAAAAATGATTTAAGATGCCTTAAATTTTTCATGCTTTGCCTTACTTTCTGCATATAAATTATTTAAATTGTCATAAACTGGGCTCCTTTGAAGTGCATGTGGCAAATGAGAGACTGCCTCACTATGAGAAAAAAAACCCTTATTTTGATAAAAATTTACTTATAAACTCAAATAGCTTCTGAGAAGATCAGGATCATGATTAATGGTTCATGACTGTTACTTGTTGCACAATTCCAATCATTCATGACTCTCTGCACTGTATATTAAAAAAAAAAAAAAAAGGAGGAGCTTATCCCAAAGACTCAAGTAGAAAATGTTTTGGAAATGATGATGGCAATATATGTACAAATATGCTTGAAGTAATTGATGTATGGTGTGTTATAAGAACTGTAAGACCTCCAACAAAGTAATTAAGCATAGATATTATTTAGAGTATTTAGAGGTCAGTACATATACTTTTGAAGTCTCTGGAAAGTGCAAAGGGTTGATTGCTTTGCAGACTTGACAATTTGCTTTAAAAAAAGTTCAGTACCTCTAAAACTGGAGTAATTTTCCTCTGACACTTGAGGAAATCACTCCTCTGACACATGTCTACTACTATCAACAACACAGCTATTGTACTTTTGAAATTCTTTCTGATTGCTTGACACAATCTGCTGTTTGATAAAAGCATATTTCACATACGGTCACACACATGCAGGCACCATGCACAGGTATTATTTATGCTTAGTTATTATATTTTGGGGGGGCATCACTACCCTCTGGTGGTTGTGGGAGCTACCCAGCCTTGCTCCTGGAAAGCTGCCACTGAATTTGAACCGCCAAGCCCTTGGGCTGCAGTCCCATACTCAACCCCTACGCCCCCAGGACTCAACCTATGTTTAGTTATTTTTAAAAAGATTAATGTGATACAAAGGAAGCACTTGAGATCCTGCAGTGAAGTGAAATCACTTGGCATGGTTGTTCAGTACAAATGGTAGGGTAAGATCATGAAATAGAATGTGTGAAATGTTAGTACAGGGGATTGGTTACTTTTCCCACTCCACTGGGTATAGTAATTAACCATTTTAGAAACAAGAAGAGAATCCTGTGATTATCAAGAAATTAGAATTGACAGTGGAACATATGTGAGATACATGCCTAAATTGGTAGAGGCACCAGGGAGTGAAGAACCGAAATCACGGAACACAGCAAAGATGCTGCACTAGGACGGTGAGACTGAGTGGTGGGATTTCGAATCAATAGAACTGAGTGCCTTTGGGCAAGTGTCTAGCTTTGCAGAGTAATGTCCCCATTTGGTATTTGCTTAGGGCTTTGCAATACTTGCTGGAGAAGGGCAGATGTCAAAGGTGGAATGCCTGAGAGACTGAGGGCCAATGGGATAACGCCTACTGATATTGGTTGAGAAGAGGCACTGCTGCAGACAAAAGAACTGTATTCTCATGGTTTCTGAAACTAGCTTGTGGTGGCTTGCTGACTTCCATGATAACTGCCCCACTCTCATGGGTACTGTCTGTGAGTTATGTGTAGATTATTAAGTCTTCAATAGATTATCAAACTGAACTGAGAAGTAGAATGTGGTGAGAGAAAGGGCGGGGTCAGAATAGGATAAAGAAAAATAGTTCGTAAAGGAATATCTGACCACTCACTGCCTGATGGGAATTGTCCTTGGCCAAGAATGGCGTTGGATTCAACCCCGCACTCATGCAGCTAGAGGAGCTCAGTTGTGGACCCCAAGCCATTTTCCCATGCAAAACCGAAGCTAGGACTTTGAATATGACTAACCTAACTACATTGATGCTTCCCTTTCTTTCCACATTATTGCTTAGCTCCTCATTTTAATTCCACTGCTCATTCATTTAATACTTTTTTGTTCCTCAAAAAGTCCTGTTTATTTTAGTTATTTTTAGTCTAAAATAAGTTTTAATTTAATACTTAGAACTGTACTTAATATTACATGATTAAATATTATTAGGGCTTTTTAGTGTGTTGTACAACAATGCAGTCAATTAATTTGCACTTTGATTTAATATATCCTGTGAATATAGTACATTTTGTTTATATTATTCAATTGATTTTTCTTAGAGAACTGGTAGTGTGGTGATTAAAACACTTAACTGAGAAACAAATGGTTAGCTGTTTTAATCTTTCAATATATATACACTGAAGATACAGTATATATCATATATATATATGTTTTTTTCAGTGCCATAGGCTCAGTTCTGACTCATAGAGACCCTATAAAACAAAGTAAAACTCCCTCTTTGGATTTCTAAGCCTGCAAACCCTTATGGAAATAGAAAGCCTCATCTCACCTGTGGAATGGCTCTTAGTTTCAAACTGCTGATGTGGTTAATAGCCCAATGATAACCTACTATGCCACCAGAACTCCAATACACATTTTCCTGATAGAAATTTCTATATATAGGTGCATGGTTAATTAATTTTTAAAAAACGAATATATGCATACATAGAAAAATTTACAGCAAGCAAACAGATCGCATCACTGTATAATCTGGAAAGTCTAAGTCTGGTCCATTTCTAAGTCTGTGGGTCAGATGTTCATTAGGACACTTCTGTTCAATTTGGTAGTTGTGGGGGCTGACTGAAGACTGGTGAGAAGGCAACAGGGCTTTGGTTTCAGATATTAAGAAACCCAATATTTGATGGCAGGTCACTGATGGCTCTCAGGATCCCCAGACAATATGACAGGTTCAAGTCCAGCAGTTCTCAAGCTGTGGGCCGTGACCTCTTTTGGGGTTGAATGATCCCTTCATAGGGGACACTTGATTCATCATTAAAGTTATAGTTATCAAGTCGAAACAAAGACAATTTTGTGGGTGGGGAGTCAACACAATATGATAAACTATATTAAAGGTCTGTGACATTAGGAAATGTCAAATCTAAAAAGATGGAGGTCAGTGAGAGAGATACATGATCTGCAACAAGCAAAATGGAAGTAAACTTGTCCCCTGCATGCCTTTATATTGGAAGCAGGCCATATTCCTGAGGAAACTTATTGTCAATTAATTAGATTAGGTAGTCCAAGGGGTTCTCTTCTATACAGTAGGAATTAAATCACTGGGTTTTATGATAGCTGAGAAATTATAAATTCTGTTATGTTAAGCAGCTTTCCTTGTTTATAGACCCATCAGAAATGGACAAGCACGCTTGTGAATCTTCATCTTAGTTTCCTACTGCTGTTACAACAGAAATATTGCATGTAGTTGACTGTAATGAACAGAAATGTTTTCTCATGGTGAGGGGCCTAGGATTCTAAATTCAGAAAGAAAGCCCAAGGGCAGATATTATCTCTCTGCTACTTCACAGAAGAAAGTACTGCTCTTCTTTTCAGTAACCACATGCCTTGGCGCCATTTTTCCCCTGGCCCTAGCAGTTTCTCAGAGGTAGCCCTTCTCAAGGCCAAAGAACAAACTCTACTTTCAGCTCTTCTTTCTAAGGGGTTAGAAATTCTTCTGATGTATGCTTGCCTCTTACTCCTTTTATTATTTTTTGTAAGGTAAGTATATTTACAAGCATGCCACAGGAAAACTCCCCTTATATTCCATCAAAGCTGTGAAAAGATTAAGGGCATTGTATTCAATCATTAATTCTGTTAAAACTGACAGGGTTATCACCACAGATACTATCATAGAGGATCATTTGTATAACTGCCAAATCAGATTTTCATGGTCTAGCCAAATTGGCAGATATTTAGGGGGAATACAATGACCTCAAAACATTCTATAGCTTAAAATATTCAGACATGTAAATTCTCTGACCTAAGGAATTATAAAATGGCAACCAAAGTCTTTATTTTCATAAACCTGCTATAAAAAATGACTCTTCACATGCTTTTCAGTCTTATGTATTCTCATTCTATAGAAAGTTCTTTTATTTTACCTATCTTTTCTTGTAATGTTCTTTATTTTCGGTACTAAAGTATAGATTCTCTATCCATTGTGATATATATGCACATTACATATAGTGTATATATAAAAACATTTAACTTATACTTTTACTTTCCTTAGGAATTATGAATATTTAATATTTCCCATTTATCCAGTTTCATGCTAAATTTTTTTGTTAAATAATATGAGAGATACAGGGAAGTGATGCCACCAGAAAATATGAGAAATATTTTCATAGCATAAGGAGAAAAAATTATATTTTCTACTAAGAGTTTTTAAGTTTCCACTTTGATATTACGTCTTTAGTTCATCTGAAATAGATTTATACATATTGTGTAAGGTAGGGGTCCAATTTCACTTTTTCCCATATGGATGTGGAAATAGTACGCAGTGATTGTAAGAAAAAGGATTGGCTGATGTTCAACTATTTCAGGAGATAGAATATGATTAGGAACCCATGGTAGCAAAAGCAGAGATGCGAGCTGCACTGAAGGCACTGATGAAAAATCAAAACAAGACAACAAAACCACCAGTTGATGAACTACCAGTTGCCATATTTCCACCAGCAGATGCTGTCCTAGAGGTGCTGATTTGTCTGGGCCAAGAAATTTACAAAACAATGATCTGGCTAATTGACTGGAAGAAATTCAAATGTGTGCCCTTTCCAAAGAAAGACTATCAAACAGGACATGGAAATGATACGATCATACCATGACTCTCACAAATAATCTTATTCTGATGATCATTTTAAATGTTTGCAGCTGTCCATAGAGGACTGCTAGAAATTCAAGGGAGATCAAGTTAGTCAAAACAGAACTAAGGAAATCGTTGCTGATGTCAAAAAGATCTTGGCAAGTCGGTAATATCAGAGAAGTTCACCAGTGTTTCACTGACTATGCAAAAGAATTGCTGTGCTGTTGTTCAGTGCCAGAGAGTTGGCTCCGACTCCCAGAGAAGCCAGGGACCACAGAAGGTCTTTATGCTCCAAATTGGTGTTCTGTTTGAGTCCAGTGTGGTAGCCAATGCGGCACACTGACTCCTTGAGACTGCACCTCATTTTTCCATCACCTTTTACTCTACCAAACATAGAAAGATATCCTTTTCTAGGAACTGCTCTATCCTAATAAATTGTACCAATGTCTAAGTGCTATAGTTTTATAATTAATTTTGACCTATAGTTGGATGAATCTCTCTCATGCCCTTATCAAAAAGGGCCTGGCTATGATTTCTGGTCTCTTTTTGCCATACAAGTGTAGAATGATCTTAAATAACAGCCATCCATTAACTAACGAACATTTCTGGGAAGTTTTTGGAAATCATGTTGATTTTTTAGAGACATGTTTTTTATTTGAGAAATAACATTTCCATATTAAGTATTTAATTCCTTTTTAGAGAGTTTATTAATTTTTCCTGTGGAGCCCATGGGCATCTTTTGCTTTCATGTACTTATATCTATTTGGTGCAGTTATAAATGTAGTACACATTTTATGGATGTTTTTGAATTTTGTATTGCTGCAATGGAGACATATATCTGCTTTTGTTAATAATATATTCACCTACCTTGCTAAATTATGAAATTATTTCAAATTATTTTAATGGTAATGTTTCTGGCTTTTATATGTGAATAGCAATATCTTCAAGTAATCAGATTTCCATGTGATTTTTTTGCCTTTTTTTTGGTTATTTGTTTAATCATACTAGCTAAGATATTCAATATTATTGACTCAATTGTGGTAAATATTTTTCCATAACTTACTCTTTATTTTAAACTAATGCTGCTAACATGTGCAAGTTGAGAATAATGTGGTGTGATTTTATATATACTTACAAAGTCATTTATGATTTTTTCTATTGCTAATTTACAAAGAGCATATTGTAGCTAGTGAATTTTAAATTTGATTTGACTTCTGAATCTCGTGCAATGATTATATAATTTTCTCCTTTAGCTTGTTAGAAGAGTCAATTATAATAATGGATTGTCTAATGGAGACTTTTCTTGCCTAGATAAAATATGCTTCATTTTGCCTCAATGTATCATGTTTTTCATGCACTGTGCTAGGAGACCTACTGGCACAGTGGCTAAGGAGCTGCCTGCTAACTAAAAGACTGGTAGAGCAAACCGCAGGAGAACGATGTAGCAATCTATGTTTATATAGATGGACATCCTGCAAAATTCAGTGGCAAAGTTCTGCTCTATTTTGCAGTGGAGTCAGTGCTATTGTATTTCATATTCTTGAAGTTGTTGTTAGTCCTATGAAGTTGGTACTGACTTCTAATAATCTATGTGCAACAAAATGAAACTCTCTTCAGTCTTGCACTGTCCTCACAGTGTTTGAACCCATGGTTACAGTCATGGGGTCAATCCATTTCGTTGAGGGTCTTCCAGACTTGGGAATTGTAAGCTTTTATTAATTCATATGCTCTTTCCTAGAAATAAATTTCTCTATACAAGGGGGCTTCAAAAATTCATGGAAATGTTCCAGTATCTGTTAAATCCATTTTCTGTTGAATTTTTTGAAAACCTTTGACTTGCATAACTAAAACAAAACTCACTGCTGTCCATAGATATATTTCACTGATGTTACTTCTCTGCAGAACCCAACCCAAGACAATAGGGATGTGATATTTTTAAACACTTTTAGATGAAAAACTAAGCTTTTGATTGGCTTCGTAAAATTGAAAAAATTAATAATGAAAAAGTTTACTTTCCAATTTTACTTAATTTGTGCTTGATATACGTCATTTCTGTTTTCCTTGGGGGGGCATCACTGCCCTCTGGTGGTGGGAGTAGGAGGCCCAGCCTTTCTCCCTGTAGAACTGCTGCTGGATTTGAACTTCCAACCCTGTGGGCTGTAGTCCTGCGAAAAAAACACTACAACACCGGGGCTCAGCCCGATATACGTCATTTCTAATATCACATTATTACTATCAATAAGATATTATATATTTTCTTTATATTTGCATAGTAGTAAAAGTGTAAATGTACTATGCTCAAGACTAGCTAGTCATGGGTTGAAATCAATTTATGAGTTTATTTTTTCTCCCCTTTAAAATTTGTTTTTACATTTAGTTAAGTGTCTAAATTTGTCTAGTGATAAAAATGTTACAGAATTAAAAAAAATTATTTTATCAGAAACAGTTATATATTAGTTCTTGTACTTGGCATAGTTCTGCAGACCTTGGAGTAAAAATTAAATAATTCGCAAATATGCATGACTGATATTATTGTCCAGCATGTAAAATATAATTACCACTGCATCGAATGTTTAAACTTGGCTAAAATGGAAAATTTTGTGTTTTATATCCTTGATTATAGATCAATTACAAAACATCTGTATTTGTATGCAATTGTCACTTGGTAATGTATCGTTGGAAGTATCAGGTAAATACTCTGTCATTCAGCACTGTGGAACAGGAAGTCTCGGGAGAGATCTTCTCTTTGCAGAACATCTACGTTCTTGAAGGCACCTTCTTTTTAACACATTGCTGGTCCCATGAAAAAGAGAAGATATTGCTAGGAATCGCCCTTAGGCCCCAATAAAAGGAATTGTCCTTCAGCTAGAAGTTGTATGTTGAGAGTGTCTGGGAATAATTGATGGCTCTGAGGAAAGATGTTTAAATCAAGACTGCTAATTTGGTGGTATCAGGAGAATGAGGCTTCAAGCAGTAATGGGGTGCAGAGGCTAGCTATGGTTGGCTAGAGTTGAATAAGGACTTCTGAGAGTAGAGGCATAGCTTTCAGCCTCACAACAACACAAAGACAACCGAAGTACAACAAACTGAAAAGCAGGTGGTGAAAAACGATTATCGATCATTTGTCATCTCCCACTTTTCTGTATTAGCAATCCCAAAGAAGTACCTATGGGGTGGCTTATTTCTTCTGCAAGGTATCTAGGACCTCAGCAGAAAGACGTGGCAGTTGGAAACAGAAATCATCTGGAAGTTTGACAGAGGTTCGAGCATCTGTTTCTAAAATGTCCCATCCCCATGACTGGCAAGGTAATGTTGACACATTGCTTCCTTTTCATGGGGATCTTAATCTAAATGGCCCCTTTCTCTGGTATGCTTGAGGGCATATGGGAGATAGCCACAGTCTTTCCAGCAGTTGTTGATTCAAGAGTGACCAAGATGTGCATATATTATATGAATAGATATGTTTTATGTTGGAATTAGCAGATCATTACTTTCGCAGTACTCTGTAAATGTGGCAGAATACCCATGCTTCAATAAATGGGACCACTAGGAAGTGAGATTATTGGAGATAGCATTGCACTGAATTAATATCCAGTAAAACCCTTATATTGAAGGGTCCATAGACATGCACTAGAAGGTACAGCTAATATAAGGGAGAGTTAGCAGAGCAACAATAACAAAAAAGTCTAGTACTTCAAATATCATGTTTTAAATAGAGATAAAAAATACTTATGTGGGAAATATTTTAAAATTGAGTGAGAGCTAAGATGTTCGATTGAACACAAAGATAAATAGAAAAGAGAAAAGAAAAATAGGAGCAATCGTTTGTTTATTTGGGGGGGGCATCACTGCCCTCTGGTGGTTGTGGGAGCTACCCAGCCTTGCTGCTGCTGGATTTGAACTGCCAAGCCAGTGGGCCGCAGTCCCGCACTCAACCAGTACGCCACTGGGGCTTAGCCCAAAGCAGCTATCTTTTGGAAGCTATGAAATAGATATGAAAAGCCGAAGCCACAAGAACAGTTGACAGCTCCGGACTTCAAATTACGCCAAGCTGTGGGCAGTCATGTGCAAGTATTCGACAGCAAATCAGCAACAAAACCCCACAGCACTCAAATTGGTTCTGACTCATGTTGCTGCTATTAATGAAGGTGACCGTGACTCACAGCACCCCGTGTACAACAGGAGGAAACGCTGTCCACGTCCTTTGCCACCCTCACGCTTATTCTTCTGCTGGAGTTCATCAATGCAACCTTTGTGCCTGCCAGTCACTCGTTCTTGTAGAAGGTCTTCCTTTTTTTCCCGCTGTTCTTCTATCTTACCAAGAATGATGTCCTGCTCCAAGGGCTGATTCATAGAAACCCTCTTTAGGAATTTTGAGACTGTAAATCTTTACAGAGCAGATAGCGCCATTTTTCTTCCCAGGGACAGATGATGCATTTGAACCACTGGACTTGTGATCAGGAGTGCAGCCACAGCCGAGAGCACCCCCAGGACTCCATTGTGAAGGTACAAGGCATCCTGGAAAAGGCTCTGCTTCTCTGACATCACTGCTTTTTCAGTTACCTCTGGCTGCTCGAATCTTTTCTACTGAGGCGCTTGGAGGAAGCACCAGAGAGCTTCATTGTGTCCTATTTGAACCAATGGTCCACAGAGTCTATGAGCATACTATGTTTTTTACCATGGTTTAGATTTTTTTTTTCAGAAATAGCAAGTGGATTCAAATAATTGAAAGGATTGGGTTGCGACTATAACAAAAACCCAATATATTTGGCTCTGAGACTGTCAAGAGGGTTAGTTGTCTTCTACCAACTGAATATTACATGATATGAATAGAGAGAAACATGTAAAAATAAATTTTTACTTCCAAGCAGTAGTTGGGGAATGATAAAGGAGCCAAGACTCTCTGCACTTAAAAATACCATCATTTATCATCTTCTGACTCTCCTAGAGCAATTGAAATACAGGCCAGTGTCAGAAAAATGTGACTTCAGGGTAAAGAAAAAGTCAAGGGTGGAACTTTAAAACCATTTGTTGGGATTTCAGAAAGATATAAAATGATGATTCATAATTCTTCTCAGGAAAAAGGCCATCTTAAAGAGGAAACCTCACAGACCATCACCTTTCAACTACAAGGCTTTCAGGAATTTTAACAATGTGGAGATTCACATCAGATCACAGGTAGCATATTCAGAAAATAGTAAACATGACTTTTGTGTAATAAAAACTCACTAATAGGCAAACTGACTGTCAATGAATTGATTTGAAGACAGTAAATCTTTATGAGAACAGATACCCCGAGAAAATGATGGGATTGAACTGCTGCTATTATAGTTAGCCAAGCAACACCTAAGCCACATCACCTAGGGGGATATATTACAAATTAATACCGAATTTTACAAGGATTAAATTGGTAGAAACATCACCACCTTTACTAAGAGTGAGAGGGTCACAACAAATTAAAGGAAGATTGCCAAATTTTAATGGGCAAAGCCTAGGCTTCAGAAAGTTGCTAGTTGAAAATGGGCTAAATTAACAATAAAGGGAATTATTGGGGTTTGTTTTATTATTATACTGAAAGAAGTATTATACGAGTTATCTGGTTGGGGGCTTAGGATGTATTGCTGGGATAAGTGGTGTTGTGGTAAAACATGAATATGGATTACCAATGGAAAAAAAAGGAAAATGGGCTAAATTTATGTAAAGAGAGGAGTCTAGACGCTGAAAGGAGATCAAATTCCACAGGACAGGGCAGGACGTAAAGAAGTAACACCATGTGCCCATTGAGATTTCAGAATGATTATACTCCAAGTATGGCTACCATTCCTCCTTTTTAGCCACAGTATCTACAATGCCTGTCCACCATTGTATACTTGTTTTATGTCTGTTGTCCATTGATACAATCATGAGTTTTCTGTTTAATATTGAGATGCAGCCCATAATGAAGGCCATATGTAGTGGTTGATTTTCTTTCTTTATTTATTAGTAAGGGCTCTCTTATTTATTAGTAAGGGTTGTGGCATCTGCATATCATGAGTTGATAAGGATTCTTTTCTTCAATCCTGGTACGTGAAAAACAAACAAACATGAGATTCCTCAAAATTATATTGACTGAAAAAGACAGAAATAGAGACTTTGTAACAAACAAGAAGCCAGGTGGCATCATGGGTTGCATTTGACTCCTGTCCACAAGGTCATCAATTCAAATTTATTTGGGGCTGTGTTAGAGAAAGATGGGGCTTTCTGTTCCCATGAAATTTATCTCAGTGAGCATCCTGAAATGCCATATTCATAGAACTAAGTGTTCTTGCCTTGAGGGAGAGTGCCTGGGTGGGGGTCCAAGGTCCACTTTCTACCTTAGTACTAAACATATAAATATATGTGCCTGGAAATATTCCCTCTTTATAATATATGCTTATATTTACATATGTGCATGTGTGTGTTTAGACCTCTGCAAGTGCCCTTTGCCTTCCAGTTCCTTCCTCTATTTCCTTCTGCCTTCCTCCTGTCCCACACTCTCTCACAAGGGAGTCATGGGGAGGAGACAGACCAGTAAGGTGCAGTGAGGTGGCAATGATGCATACAACTTTCCTCTAGTTCCTGAAGGTTTCCTCCCCACCCCCCAACAGTCATGGTCCCAGTTCTACCTTACAAATCCAGCTGGACTGGAGGAGGTACACTGGTGGAGATGGGAAATGGAAATGGGGGGAACCCAGAACAGATGAACCCCTTGGGGCCAATAGTAAGAGTGGAACTACTGGATGGGTAGAGGGTAAGTGGGGAAGAGAGGGAGATCTACATATAACCTCCTATCTGGATGACAGACATTAGTGGAGAGGGTGAAGGGAGACAATGGGCAGTGTAAGTTACTACAAAACAATAATAATTTATAAAGTATGGCGGGTTGGTGGGGGAGTGGGGAGCAAGGATAGAGGCGAAAAGATTAAAAGCTGATGTCAAGGGTTCAAGTGGAAAAGTGGATATTTGGAGAGTGATGACAGCAGCAGACACACGAAGAAGCATGGCGCAATCTATGTATTTATTTATTGTGAAAAACCATATATGAGTCCCCAATAAAAAGGTTAAAAAATAAATAGAAAAAAATTATAGTCTCAGAAACCTGTAGTGGGCAATTCTATTGTGTCCTATGGGTTGTTATTTGTTGCAATTGATGTTGTGGCAGTAAGGATTTTAGAATAAATTTATATACATAGAAATAGATATATATTCTCTCTACAATTTTTATACATATACAATTTCATGTCTAATATACATTCGTTCAAGATCAAGGAAATCGAATCCATGGTGATAAAAACTGTGATAATCATTATCTTGTTGGCGGTAGGGGTTACGGAAAGACAGATATTGACTGGAAAATGATTCACTAGCATATCTTGAGATTCTGACCGTATGATGTAGCTTGATCTGGTCAGTGATCCTTGGATTTGTGGCTAGGTCCCATTAGTTAGCTCTAACTCATAGAAACCCCGTGTACCACAGAATGAAACCTTGCCAGCCCCGTGCCATCCTCGGAACTGTTCCTACGCCTGCATCGGTTGTGGTAGCCACCATGCCAATACATCCTCTTTGTCACCGTCCTCTACTTTACCAAGCATGATGTCCTTCTCCAGTTACTAGTCCCTCCTGGCCATCGTTGCCTCTAAGGAGCACTCTGGATGTACTTCTTCTAAGCTATATCTGTTTGTCCATAGGCAGTGTGGCAGTCATGTGCTTATGTTAATTTTATGATTGAAATGTAGGGGTGGAGTCTGGCCTGTTAATCTGGAGAAAGCCATTGAGTAGCCCATGAGGCCTCTGTGTGGGCATGGCTTTCACCTAAGACTCCTGGGAAATCTCATGATATTTCCCTCGTGAAGATGAGACGCTATCTTCCCCAGTTGTTGGGAGTTAGTTTCAGAGACGATTAATCACAGGCAAGCTGGCAGCATCAGAGAAGCTGGAGGAGCCGGCGGAGAGACCACACAGCTTTGCCCTGATGGAGCCGGATCTCTGTAGCTGGAGCAGCATGCTGTTGATGGACCCTGAGCCCTGTAAGTGAGGAGCCGTGGGGAGACTCCTGTAGGTGCCAGGACTCTGTACCCACTGACCTGTGACTTCGTGATTCATAAGGAGATTTTATGGACTGATTTTGGGAATATGGGTTAATATCGTTCTTGTGACTTTGAGCTGGACTGGGCTGGGATGTTTTCTCAATGTCCTGTTCCTCTTGAATATAAACCCATTCCTTATATCCATATGCGAGTCTTTGAAATTTGTTCCTCTAGTCTACCAGGACTAACACAGGCAGTTCATGGTACTTTCAGTATTCTTTTCCAACATGACAATTCAAATGTATCAGTTTTTCTTCAGTCTTCCTTATTCAATACACAGCTTGAATGTGCATCTTAGTCAATTTACAATTCTGTGAATTTGATCAGGCACCCTTTAGTCCTCAAAGTAACGTCCAATACTCTATACAATTCATGTGCAGCAGATTTACCTAATGGAACCTTTTGATCTTTTGAAATCTGCTTCCATGAGCATTGGTGGTCGATCCAAGTGCAACAAAGTCCTTGACAATTTCCTCCTTTTCTCTATGTAACATGATGCTACCTATTGGTTCAGCTTTGAGGACTTGATCTTCTTTAGAGTGAGTTGTAATGCTTGCTGAAGACCACAATCCTTGATCTTCATGAGCAAGGGCTTCAAGTTCTTTTTTGCAGGAATCAGAGTTGTGTCATCTGCATAACTCAGGTGCTAATAAGACTCTTCCAATTCTGATGCCACATTCCTCTTCCAATGAGCTAGCTTCTCTCATGATTTGCTCAGCATGCAGATTGGATAAGGAAGGTGAAAAGATTCAATCCTGAAGCACACCTTTCCTCATTTTAAACTGTTCATGCCACTGCTTTTTGATCCATGTACAAGTTTCATGTGAGACTAATGAAGTGTTCTGGAATACTCATTCTTCCCAGTGCTATCGATAGTTTGGTATGATCTATACAGTCATCCATAAAACACCAGTAATAATCTTTCTAGTATTCTCAACTTTGAGTCAAGCTCCATTTGAAAACACCAATAATATCCCCCTCTCCATGTCCTCTTTTGAATCCAGCCAGGTAACCCAACAGAATGCTTCAATTATAGAAAAATATCATTGATATCACACACACTTAAAATTTTGCTGAAGATCACCCAACAACATTTGCAACATTACTTTCACAGACACCTACAAGACTCACATTTTAATCCCCTGTAATAGTCTGTGCACTTTGGTTTCATGGTTGCTCAATTTTATACTGAACAAATTGGTAAAACTTCTCAAATTGTGCTACACTGGCTTTAGAAGTTGGTTTGTAAGGTTTAAAAATAGTCATGTGAACTCATCTTCCTGGTAGGCATACCATCCTATCACCAACAGCTTTGCACTTCAGGGTTGATCTTGAGGTGTTCTTTTCATGAATGAGTGCCATGTTCTTCCTCTTTGTTATTACAGCGTAATAGACACTGTGATTGTCTGATTAAAAACAGCTAATATCTGTCCTCATCAAGTACCTAGTGCCTGAGATACTGATCTTTCTGTGCTCTATTTCATTTTTTATACTTAATGGCTTTTCTAGGTTCATACCTAGTACACTTTACATTCTGATTACTAGTGTTTGTTAATAGCTTATTATTCTTATTTTGAGTCATATTACACCAGCAATCAAAGGTCACAAAAACTGCTCCAACCGCATAATTAAGTTGGGCTTCGTTTTCAGGAGGCCATTGTTCTTTAGTGAGATTTTGAGTAGGAACTACCTAAGGTTATTCATATGTTATTCATATGTTGAATAAGGTTATTCAATGTTATTCATAATATTTTCATTAGCCAATAATTTTTCAGACATAAATCATGTGGCTTTTCCACTAATACTGAATTAGAGGAAGCCATTAGAGAGTCAGGGTCTAGACTTCGTCTCAAATATTTTAAT
The DNA here is from genome assembly GCA_004026705.1 of Nesogale talazaci. NCBI lineage: Eukaryota > Metazoa > Chordata > Mammalia > Afrosoricida > Tenrecidae > Nesogale > Nesogale talazaci. The sequence continues at coordinate 16,870 of PVJH01012822.1, read as the reverse complement.
GAAGGATTTCAGTACACTGATCAGATTGATACTGAGTGTTTTGTCAAGATGTAGCATTTTTATTTTATGTACAGAAAAGCAAAAGTCTTGAAGTATGTACTGATAAATAAAAAGATTTTGGTAAGTGAATTGTTTACCAAGTCACCAATTCTTGGTTTCAAAAGCAGGGATGCTTTCTCAGATGAGCAAATTATTTAATTAAATGAATTGGTTTTCAGAAATCTCTAGAGCCCAAGTTGAAAGTATTTCTTGGTTTATAGGCCTGTCTTCCTTGCCAAGAAGTTCTTGGAATGCGCAGAAAAACCATGGCCTCTGTACTGTGTCCTGATGGCTAGTCGATGTAGATGTAGGCTATGACCCATATTCCCCAAACTAAGTGCAAAATGTAAAACAAAAGCAACTTACTCTTTGAATGGGTTTTGACTCACAGTAACCCATTTGGATAGGTTATAACTGAATTTGTGAGTTTCTGCAACTGTACCTCTTTTGGGGACCCTAGTCTTTCTCTGACAGAGCATTTAGTGATTTGAAACTTGTGACTTTCCAGTTAGCAGCTCAATGAAAAATGCTATTTTTGTTCAGAATCCAGAAAGCATTGTGACTGAATGACTGTTTTAGAGGAGTCATCCAGAAACTCAACTTGATCAATAGATATACCAATTGTATGTCCACATTTACAAATTCAGAAACTCAAATTTTTTTGTGGGCCTCACTGCCCTCTGGTGGTGGGAGTAGGAGGCCCAACCTTGCTGCTGGGTTTGAACCTCCAATCCAGTGGGCCGTAGTCCCGCGCACAACCACTACGCCACCGGGCCTCAGCCCAGAAACTCAATTTTAAAATGTTTCAGATACACTCAAAGATTTAAAAAATAGTCCAGAACGTCATTGATTATGGCATATAGTAATTACCTAATTTACATAAGTGGCTATGTTTTATTTAATCATTTTCAAGGTACATGAGACAAAGTCTCACCACCCTTTCTTATAAAGAATGTTCTGCATGTCCTTATTCCCACAAAGATTCATTTGTTCTTTTGGCAGTCCATGGTTCTTTCAATATCCCTTGTCAACATCCACTGTGAGATAAAAATCAGGGGGCAGTGATGATGCATACAAGTTTCCTCTAGTTCCTGAAGCCTTCCTCCGCCCAACCATCATGGTCCCAACTCTACCTTACAAGTCCAGATGGACTGGAGAAGGTACACTAGTAGAAAGGGGAGCTGGAGATATGGGAAAACCAGGATGGATGAGCCCCTTCAGGCCAGTGGTGAGATTGGAGCTGCTGTATGGGTGGAGAGAAGGTAGGGTAGAGAGATGGAACCAACTGCAAAGACATACACATAAGCTCTTATTGGAAGGAGTGGGTTGGGGGAGAGATCGGGCAGTGTAAGATATGACAGAACAATAATAATTTATAAAGTATTGAGGGTTGGTGGGGATGGAAGAACAGGGGAAGAGGGGAAAGGATGGAAAAGGCGAATAAAGGGCTCAAAGGTAAAGGCAGATATTTAGAGAATGATGACAACGAACATATGAAGCTGCTTGGCACAGTTTGTTTCTTTATGTCTTGTGAAAAACTATGTACGAGCCCCCAATAAAACGGTTTTTAATCAGAAAAAGAGAGATTGGTTGAGATAAAAATAAATTCTGAAGATGTGAAGAAAAAAATTGTAAGTGAACCCAAATTTTCCTCCATTATTTTAAGAGCATAAAGCCCTAATTATAAAAGACTTTGCTGGGGTTAAGATGTCAGGTTAGAGGGCAGATCATTTTTAAGTTACTGAGTGACCACTGATGCAGATGAGTGCAGACACATGATTTATATGCATGTGCACCTCCACAATGATAGAACAGTGAGCAATACACTGAAGAAGTTTTTAAGTTGATCATTGATTTTAGCATCTGATACTTAATACTACCTGTAATAGGTAAAATTGTTGTGCCAACATGGCCAAAGAAGATAGGTAGGTCTGTTGTGACAACATGGTCAATGATCACACTTCAGATCAATTGACAGGCAGAGATAGAAATGGCTTGGCGAGCCCCGCCCTTGCCCTCTTGCTCTTGGATCTTCTGAGCAGCAGGCTGTCTTGTTCGTCCTGTGCTTCCATCTCCAAGAAACACTACCTGTGGGACACCAATCGGTAGACTGTGTTGCTGTGCGCTGAAGTTCCTTCAAGCCCTTCTTTGCCACGCTCCTGAAATATACATCTCTTGAGCTGGGGACTGTTGCACTCTGTCATCTGGCTGACTGTTGGAGACCTGCTTTGCTGTTTGCTGCTTGTGGCTGGATAGCCTGAATTGCTCTACAGAGGACTACTCGGTGGCCCTCAAGACTACAACAACTGCCAGTCTGCTAGCTGTCTCCCGCAAATGAATTGCACCGAGCCATTTATATTGTTTTATAGATTAGCTAATGGTTTATCTCCTATCTTATACATCCTTCTACCTATATAAACATATAAAGAGAATTACTAGTGTCCTGGTTTAGTTTTTCTAGAGAACCCTAACACACCACCAATATTAATATGTGGCATCACTGTTCACCCTTGAGAGTTAGGATTTGGACCTGATGGTTTTTAGGCTGCCTAGGAACCTGAACAGGAAGTTAGAACTTTTTAGAACAAATGGTTGGAATCAGGGGAAGTCAGAAGAAAAAAAATATTTATTCAAGGTATTCCCACTGGAGATGTGTGGAGAGAATAGCTGCAGCATGTATTGCTAGCTCTTTCCAAATTTATAATATTAAGTATTGTGTACATAGGAGAATAAAACAGAACTTCAAGCTGTGCTCAGAAAGAAAACTTTCATGCGAAGTCCAAATTCCATTCCACTCCTTCCAGCTCCCTCACTTAGAGAGGTAATAGATAGCTTCAACATCAACCGTTCCCTCCTCTGAATAGTACATTCTTACTACTTCCTTTATGTCATTTCTAGAATGGCTCCATAATATATACGGTTTCTGTCATAGTTATATAGTTTCTTTTCCTTTCTCATACAATATTAAGATCCTTTAACCCACAGGCTTGATGCATTCATAAAAATTTTAGTAGGTGCCAACTATGTGGCAATTCTGTGGTAGTTGCTAGGGGAAAAAAAAGCCATCATATCTGCATTTTACTCAGGGTTTTAGTTTCCCAAGTCCTTCCTATTTTATTTTGCATATTATAACCATCTTCTAAATCTACTTCATCTGATTTCCAAGATGGAGATGGAAATTTGGTTTAAGCATGAGGACTTCCAACGGATTACACATGTTTGGACTATTTTCCCATAAAGGGACTAATTTCCCTTAATGATGGACCTCTCCTTTATTAAAAAAATGTGTGTGTATATATACACATATGTATATGCTATATTTGTTGGACCATCAGACCCATGAAGCTGGGTGCATCTATGGTGCCCCAGAACATTTGTTTATGATCCCATGCACCTAATTACAGTCCGCCACTGTTTGCATGTTGTGGTTTGCTGTGTGTGCAGGGAAGTTGCGCCTCCTGGAGTCTTATTGTCAGTCAGGTCACATGATTGCCACAGGCCATGCCTTCCCACCTTTGTTAGTGAAAGTGAGGATGGTTCTAAACCATTGAATGCACACTGTACTTTTCTTTATTTTAATAAATATTTCAGTATACAGGTACTACTTGGTTCAGAATATTTTTTCTTGTTTTCCTGCTCTAAAAACTGGGTGTGTCTTATGGTCTGAAAAATACAGTATATATAAATGAAATAAGGTTTGCAAACTTGTTAGCATGGTGTGTGGGATTAGCCTGCGCTGCTGGCCGAGTTGGGCAGCTCACTGCCAGGACAGCAATTCACAATCACCAGCAACTCCACGTGAGAAAGAGAAGTCTTTCTCCCCCCAGAGTGTTGAAGTGGTTGCTAGAGGTCGCGGCATCAGTCTGACTCTCATCGTCCCTATGCACATCAGAACAAAACACTGCTGCTCCTTGACTATCTTTACAATTGTCCACTTGAACTCATGGTGTCAGTTAAATATCACTGTTCCAGTCCATATCACTGAAGACCTGTCTCTTTTGCACCCCCCGGGCTTTAAGACCCATGATGTCCTTGTCCAGGGAATGGGTGGTCTCACATGACAATACATCCAAAGTCTGTAAGATGAAGTCTCTCCTCTAAGGAGCACTGTCCCTACTTCTTCCAAGAAAGACTTGTTTATCCTTTCAGCAATGCATGATGCTTTCAATGTTCTTCTCTGGCACCACAATTCAAATGTATCTGATCACCTTCAGTCTTCTTTATTCTGTCTTCAACTTCCACATGCGTAGAAGGTGATGGAGAATGCCATGACTTGATTCAGCCACATCTGAGTCCTCAAAGTAACATCTTTGCGTTTCAGTATTCTAAAGAGGACATGTGCAGCATTTTGCCAACGCAACCTGTCTTTTGCTCTCTTGACAACTGCTTCCATGAGCATTAGTGGTAAATCCAAGGAAGAGAAAATCCTTCATAATGTCAAATTTTTATCCATTTTTCATGATGTTACCTTATCCAATTATGAGGACTTTGGTCTTCTTTAGCACTCAAAGTCTGGCTTACCTTTAGCAAGCAAGGTAGTCCCATCTGCACATCACAGGCTGTTGTTAATAAACTTCCCCTAAATCCTGATACCACATTCTTCTTATAATTCCTCTTCATACAATCCAGATTCTCTGATGATTTGCTCAGATACAGATTGAATAAATATAAGAGGATATAACCCTTAACACATTTTAACTTACTATTTTCATATCTTAATCCATTCATTGTCTGCTTTCACCCATATGCCTGTTGTTCGTCTCCCAGGAAGGTGGGGGGGGGCTGTTATATGTCTCATTTCAATCTATTCCCCCCTTTCTCTTTCCCTTCTACTCCTACTTTCCCCCTACCATCATTGTATCACTATTTCTATTACTGTTCCTGAGAGGTCATCTGTTCTAGATTCTGTATTTCCAGAGCTCTTATCTGTACCAGTGAACTTGTTCTTGTCTAGCCGGATTTGGATTTGTAAGATAGAACTGAAGACATGATCCTAGGTGGGAGGAAGCATTCAAGAATTAAGGTCATGTATATTTCATTGGTGATATACAGCACCCTGGCTGACTCAGTCCTTCCTCCTAACCCTTCTGTTAGGGGATATCCACTTGTCTGCAGATGAGCTTTGAATCTTCACTCTAACACCCCCTCCCCTGTGCACTTTTATAATTGGTTGTTTTGAATCTTCTGAAGCCTGACATCTCTTCCTGTCAATCCCTTGTGATCACACAGGCTGGCATGTTTCTTTCAGGTGGACTTTGTTGCTTCCCTGCTAGATAGCCACTTTTTTTATCTTCAAGCATTTAAGACCCCAGATGTTATACCTTTTAATAGCTGGGCACCATCAGTTTTCTTCACCACATTGGCTTATGCATCCATTTTGTCTTTAGCTGTCCTGTGGGGAAGGTGGGCATCCTAGAATGCTAGGTTATTAGAACAAATTGTTCTTGCATGGAGGGAATACCTGAGTAGAGATCCCATATCTGTTTGTTATCTTGCTAGTTCACATTTAAATAAATAGGCCCATTTCCCTAGCATTACATATGAATATATTTACATATTCACATGTGTATTTTTGTACCTACACAATTTTCCTGCCCCCACCCCCCGCCCACTTCATCTTCTACCTTCATTCATCTCTTAGTAATTCCTCTTGGCTACATTGCACTTGATTAAACCCCACAAGGTATTCTATTCCTTCCTTGCCATTGATTTTAGATCACTTGTTGTTTCCTTGTCCCTGGGTTTATTGTCTACTCCTTCCTTTTCCCTAACCTTCTCCTCACATGTCTTCCTGGAACCATTGGTGTCATTGTTTTTTCCTCAGGATTTTTTATCCTGCCTCTCTTATATAGATAGACATGTAGACATGAGGGAAAAAAATCTATAAATAGGTCCAGGTCTGTCTGCTGATCCTTATGAATGTTTTCCAGTCAGGTCTGGTGAGATGCCAAGCACTGCCCACGGATTCTGAAGTCCATTTTCTGGATTCCTTATTAACTTTGTTGCTTGGTTCCTCTTGCTTCTCTTTTGCACTCCCATTGTGTTTTGCCCTGGGGATGTGTCAGAACAGGCACAATTCCCACACTGCATCTCTAGTGCTGTCCCCAGAGGATCAGTGAGGTGGCATCATGTCTCCTGGTCTAGCAGGAATGTTGTTCTCAAGGGTTGGTGGGCCAGGATGCAGTCCACTTTCTCTTTCTTTCTTTCCTCTTAACTTGCACCCTGTGGTCTGGGCACGCCTGCCACTCTCCCCAGGCTGCATTTCAGTGCTGTTCTCTCTAGTGCCTTCTTTTGCGGAGGAGGTAAATGTAGTGGAGATTGGGGCCTGCCTAGCAGATATTTCCCTTAAGTTGCTGCTTCATGCTGACATGTTGCCCTCAAGTCTTAGTGTACCAGTTGAGGCCTTGTACAGGGAATACTGAGTGATTGAAAGTCAGGAAAGGTGTCTTAATTATCAAAATGGCTCTTGGCAAAAGAAGGCATTCCAACCTCCATGTTAGACCACAACCAACTTTTGTCTCAGACTCAATTAAAACTCATGGAGACCCGATAGACCTAGTAGAACTGCCTCACTGGGCATCCTTGGCTGTAAGTTTTATGGAAGAAGATGATCACATTTTCCCTGTAAAAGAACTGGTGGGTTTGAACCATGGGTCTTTTCATTAGCACCCAAGCACTTTACCACTGTGCCACCAGAAACCCTTATAGTGAATTTTAGACTTTGGTCAACTTTCTCTCTCTCTCTCTCTCTTTTTTTTTTGTAAAGTATAAAAAAACCCCTAAATATTTAGTGTAAGTACTAAATATTTCTTGCTTCGTCCATCACATGCCTCACTTTGCCCCTGAAGCACAAAAGCAGCCAAGGGCAACAGGTAAATACATAGGTAACTGTGTTCCAATAAATCCTTACAGGCAACTGACTGCCCTTGGAGAATAGCTTTCTGACTCTTAATGTTGTCCACGTTCCCAAATTTATAGAACATTAAATGAAAAGTCTTGCAGAAATATGAATTATTCCACATTTGTGTTTGTCTTATGAAAGGCACTGCATTAACTTTCTAAATGTGTGAGTTCCCATACAAATTTATATACAATAGACTGAAAATTCCCACGATGTAATGACCACTTCTCCAATTTATTTTATGAACTGTCTTTAAAGTCTAAAGCCTTACAATCAAGATGAAATGGACTTTCATTTCAACACCTTAAGATTAAGAAAGTTAAACTGTGTTTTTTTTTTACTGAACAATCTCATGGCATCGTAGATTAAGCAACCGTTGGTCTGGGAGAAAATGAGGTTTTCTGCTCCCATAAAGATTAGTCAGTCCTGGAGACACAAAGGGGCAGTCAGTTCTACTCTGTCCTGCAGGTTTGCAAGAGGGTGGCTAGGAGTCAGTCTCAGTCTGATGGTAGTGGTTTAGTTTTGGTTTGTTTTGTTCAATATAGGAGAATTTCTGGTTTTCTCCATTTTTTGATCTAAATATCTTTGGACTTCATATTATAGTTCAATTCATTTAAATATGATAGTTTTTTAAAACTTTGTTGACATTTATATGCTTTGTGACTTTTCTGCTTTGATTTTAGACAGATTTGTTACAACGGACAAAATAGTCCATGTAGAAATTACAGGAAGTAATCAAAGGGGAGAAAAGAAATGTGCTTTGGGAGAGATTCACTTTCAATTTTTCTTTCAGTTTTGTATGGATGCCAAAATAGTCATATCTATATTGGCAATGGCACTTTTGCTGTTGTGGCAAACTCATTTTCTAAGGTTTATAAGTGGTTTGCAGTCAAAACTGATGATTGACTTTCTTTGGTATGTCTGATACTTTAAGGTCAATCACTCCAGCCTGGCACTCTGTCTCCCAATACTCAAGCACATGGGAATGATCTCGATATTGGTGTGCTCAGTTGATATTTTTCACCCCCTAAGAATTTACAGCACCTTCTAATTTCTCCCAGATAAAAAAAAACAAACAAAATGCAGGACATTATGTATAAAAGGCTACTGTTTAAAAAAAAAAGGGATATGTATGGGTATGTCCATACATACCCAAAGTAAGAAAACTAGTGGGACTTGTTGCCTTTGAGAAGAGCAAAGGAATAATCATAAATGAACATTTCCCCCTTGCCCTTTTTATCATTTTAAAACTCTACATCATATATAAAATATGTATTTAGAAGTCATATAGAAATATCAGAATACATAATTCAATTTCCATGTGTTATTTCAATTTTGGGGGTGGAGATTGAATCCAGACTCTTGAAACTGAATCACTTGTATTAAGATGTTCACATGATAATTAAAAAATTTTTAAAAGGCATTTCACTGCATTTTTAGTGAAAGTTTCTGCAACAAGTTTGGTTCCCTCTTGGAAATTTCCACCCAAACTCTTCAGTGATATTTATCACCATGTATCAAAGTTCTAGTTAATTATGTTCTGTTTGCTCCACTTTTAGTATTTTAGCTCCTTTTGCCCCAGCGTGTCATCTGTACTTTTGGGTAGTTGTTGACCTTCAGGCTCATACTGATGATTTTTAAGCAGAGCATCAATTTTATGTATCAGATTCTGAGTTTGTGTGTAACTCTGCTATTTCAGAAGACCTGGTGGCACAGCAATTAAAGCACTTGGATATTAACAATAAGGTTAGCTGTTCTAATCTTCTGGCAGCTTCATGAGAGAAAGATAGGGCACCTCCGTTCCATAATATTCACAGAGTTGAAGATTCTGTAGTGTAATTCTACTCTGTTCTTTGGAATGCTTTGATGCAGCCCCTAGGCAATCAATTCTACAGCACTGCACTTGGTTTGCTGCTGGGTGTTTGCTTGATTTATAGGCATTTGTAGCTATTATAGATACTATCTGTTTAAAAATATGATACTTCTCTCTGTTCTCACCTCTATACACACATAACTCATATGCCAAAATGCCTGTAACCAACTCATGTGTGCTCACTCATTTTTAGTTTGGTTGTGCGATTCTAACTGGATCTACATTCCGTCTCATTTTTTTCTATCACTAGAAATAACAAGATCACACATCTATAACATGTTTTTCTCTTCCACTTCATATTTCTGTTAACTACCAGTGAACACTGGTGTCTCACTTTTTGTCTTCTTATAAATGCTTGTTTCACTTAGCATGATGTCCTCCAGGTTCATCTGTGATATACTATGCTTCACAGATTCATCACTGGTCTTTAGGGCATAGCGTTCCATTGTATGTCTCCACCACCATTTACTTGTCCATCCCTTCATTGATGGGCACTTTGGTTGTTTCCATTATTTTCTGTTGTGAGAACAGCTGCAGTGAAATAGCTGTGCACTTATCAGTCATGTCACTACGTGTAGTTATGTCCTGTGGTTGTTGTTGTTAGGCACCATCAAGGTGACCCATAGCAACCCTATGCACAACATAACAAAATGCTTCACAGTCCTGTGCCATCTTCACAATAGTTCCTGAGCCCGTTAATGCAGCACCTGTGTCAATCCATCTCATCCGCCGACTTACTCTTTTTTGCTCCTCTTTCACTTTACCAAACATGATGTGCTTCTCCAAGGACATGTCCCTACTGACCATATGACCAAAGTATATGGCACAAAGTCTTTCCATTTTTGCCTCAAAGGAGCACTCTTGCCTTAAAGGAGCACTTCTTGCAATAGAGACCAGTTTGTCTGTTTAGCAATCCATAGGGTTTTCAGCATTTTTCTTCAGCACCACAATTCAAATACACTGATTCTTACATATTCTTCCTTATAAAATGTTCAACTTTCATATGCATATAAGGCATATAAGGCAATGGAGAATACCAAGGTTTGGGTCAGGTGTATCTTCATCTTCAAAGAAAAATCGTTGTTCTTCAACACTCTAAAAAGTTCTTGTGCAGCAGGTTTCCTTAATGCAACACATCTTTTGATCTCTTGACTACTGCTTTCATGGATCAAAGTAGGACAAAAACCTTTGCAACTTCAAACTTTTGTCCATTTTTCATGATGCTACCAAATGGTTGAGTTGTGATCATTTGATTATCTGTACATCCAGCTGTAATCCCTACTGAAGGATAAAATCCTTGGTCTTTATCAGTGAGCACTTAATAGTCTCCTCTTTCAGCAAGGAAGGTTGCATAATTTTTGTATCACAGGTTATTATGAAGTCTTCCCCTAATCCTAATTCCTCACTCACTTCTTCTAATCCAACTTTTCTCATGATTTCTTCTGAAAACAGATTGAGAAATGTGAAGAGAGGATGCAGTCCAGTTGCACAACTACCCTGATTTTAAATCATTCAGTATTTCCTGGTTCTGTTCACCAGATCCATGTGCAAATTCATCATGAGCACAATGAAGAGTCTTGGAATTCCCATTCTCCCCAATGTTATCTTGAGTTTATTCTGGTACACACAGTGGAATGCCTTTGCATAGTCAATAAAATGCAAGTAAACTTCTTTCTGATATTCTCTGTCTTGAGCCTTGATCCACCTGACAGCAGCAATAATATCTCTTCATCCAGTTCCTCTTCTGTATTTGGCCTTATGGAATTTCCCTGTCAACATTTGGCTACCATTATTATTGGATGATCTTAAGCAATATTTTACTGGTGAGGCATATCAATGATATAATTCCATAGTTTGAGCATTCTATCGGGTCACTTTTCTTTAGAATGTGTAGATATGGATCTCACACAGACAAATGGCTGTCTTCTAATTTCCTGGCACAGACAACTGAATTCTTCCGGTGCTTCTTCAGCACCGGAGATATATCAGTGGGTATTCTGCCAATTTCTGCAACCTTGTTTTTGGCTAATTGAATTCAGTGCAACTTAAACTTCCTGCAGCACCATTGAGTCTTGCTTATATGCTACCCCTTGAAATGACAAAATGTTGACTAGTTATTTTTTGGTAGAGTGACTATCTCTTCTTCCCATCTTGATGCTTCCTGTATCATTCAATATTTCTCCCTTAGGATCTTTTAAGATTGCAACTTGAAGAATGCTTTTTTATTTCTTAGTTCTTTTGGTTTCAGATATGGTGAGCATGCTCTTCGCTTTTGATTTTCTCAGTCTAGGTCCTTGCACATTTCACTATAATATTTGGCTTTGTCTTCTTGAGCTGACATTTGAAGTCTTCTATTCAGATCATTGACTTCATTCTTTCTTTAATTTTCTTTAGCTACTCTATGATAAGAGCAAGCTTCAAAAAATAAGAGCAAGTTTCATAGCCTCATCTGACAACATCAACTCTCATACTTTCTTTCTTTCCTGTTTTTATTATGACTTTTTGCTTTCGTTGTGAATGAGGGTCTGGATATTCTCCCACAGCTCATCAGGTCTTCTGTCATTAGTGTTTAGCGCATCATATCTGTCCTTGAGATTTCTTTGAAATTCATGTGGGATCATCTCAAGGTTTTATTTGGCTCCCATGGACTTATTTTCCTTTTCTTCAGCTTTATTCTGAATTGACCTCTAAACCTCTTCCACATTGCCCCTGATTTGCTTTTAATTGCTAATGCTGAACTGTGTCTTCTTACACATGGGGTCAGTTTCATTTCTGTGTATTCTATCAGGGGAATCCATGTGCCTTTTGTGTGCCTAAAAAGGTATCTGCTACTAACAAATCATTCATTATTCTTGAAAAATTCTATCATATGATCTCCAGTTTCATATCTATCACACAAGCCATATTTTCCAACTATTCTTACCTGCTTTTTTTGTTTCGGGGGGCATCACTGCCCTCTGTTGGTCATGGGAGCTACCAGCCTTGTTCCTGGAGAGCTGCTTCTGCATTTGAACCGCCAAGCCTGTGGGCCACTGTCCCGCACTCAACCAGTGCACCACCGGGGCTCAGCCCTCTTCCCTCCTTTCTTATTCCAATTTTTACAAACACAAATAACTACCAATGCATCTTGATTTAGTTATTTAGGGCTTATATTTAAGATTACTGAATCATAGTTGTGAGCGTCAAATTTCATGTCAATTTGGCTCGACCCAGGCTCTCAATTCTTTGACAGTAATGCCCCATGATGTGATCTGGTTGAACAGGATCAACTCCATGGGGTATTGCATATAGTATAACCAATTCTGTGCATAGGTAGCAGTTGTTGGGGGATTTAAATCATTTGAAAAGGTCACAGGCGATGCAATTGGGAGGCAGACTCCTCCAGGGTGTGGGCTGCTCCTTTTCAAGCAGAATAAATGGGAAACTTGTCACTCTTGAGTGTTGGGATCTGCATCTGGAGCTGTCATATTGGTTGCTGATCCTAGGTGCCATCAGCAGATTCCTAACCTTGTGTTCACTTGACATTGCATCGTTTGGTCTTCTTGCTTTGTTTTCCTTCCTCCTTATTTGTCTGTCCCTAAAGCTACAGTAGTCAAGAGCAGCCTCCATCTGAACATTTTATCTTCATATTTGAACTAGATTGATCTGCTTGCTTAACTGTGAGTAATTTCGTGATATAAATTTCTATCTATGCCTATGCATTGATGTCCCTGCTATACATATACATATACATGTACATATACATATACACACACACACATATATATCCAGCAAGAAGGAATGCAATATCTAATTAGTCCACACAGCATAGAGGGTTAATGCAACTCATGTTTGTGGAACATTTAATGTACTGAACATCCTTCAACTCATGTGGCTGCTGGTTCAAGGTCAAGGAAGCAGACAAGAGAAACTACACTCTGGCAAGACAGGCAAAGTCAGCCCAGGAGCAGCAGAGAGCAGGATGAGCAGCAAGAGTTGGTAGCTCAGGAGTCCAGCAAAGCAAGCCCTGATGGGGTCTTGACATGTACACATGGTGCCAGGATCCAGCAGCCTCTCTCTCACAAACAGATCTCCATGGAACCACAGTGTTGCATGGCAAAGAAACAGGATCCATGGGTTGGCTTGGCCCAAAGTAGTGTAGCACATGGTTAAGACAAAGGATTAGCGCAGGCAGCAAAATGCTTGTCCAATCACTAGGAAGAAAGAGAGAAAGGGACCATTGGAAAGTCTTAGGAAGCCATGTAGCTTATCACCCTCCAATCAAGCTGCAGACTCATTAAACTCCACCCACATGTCTCTATTGAACTAGTTGATCCAATAAACCCATCACAGCCTTCAATTCTGCTTTGAAATAGGATCTTTGAGAATGTTATAAGTAACTAAGGGAACATGACCTTATATCTGAATGGAACGGGCACTAGTCCTATCATAGTGTATAGACACAAAGAGACAGGCAGAGAGAGAGAATAGCCAGATGGACGTAGAGCTGTAATGCATCAATGAACTGTTAGGGAGATGGAGAGCCACAATTTAGAACCCAGAGATTTTGAATTCTCAAAGTCCATTTCCTTCCTCCCTTTTCATAAAGTTTCGCATTGTACCTGTTTTTATAACTCCACACAGAGTTTTGTGGCTGAGAGCTTTGCTACCTGACACGCACTAGCAGTGCCCTGCTTGAAGCATGGCATGTTTGACAGACATGGCTGCAGTATACCCCACCCCCAACACCTTTCTGTGGAAAGAGTATTCTCCAAAGAAAGAAGTAGCATTAAGGAGGAAGGAAAGTGTTTAAATAAAAGCTTAGAATATTATTATGTATTTTTAAGTAAGATGTGTTCCTATGTAGCCGTGGTTTTGTTTTGCTTTTTGTGATGATAATACTTGCAAAAGTCAACTTTATGCCAAATGCCTTTTGGAAGAGTAGTCCAGAATGGGTTGTCTATGTACTATCATGCAATACATGAAAGCGAAAATTGTTGTCAAGCAACTTTGCAATAATTGAATATCATCAGTGTATGTATATGGATAGCTGTATATTGTATAATAAATGAACCTTGGAGGTATGGTAGTTAACTCATTTGCCTAGTAACCACAAGGTTATTAGTTTGAACCCACCACTTGCTACAAGGAGAATATTAATCTCATTGCTGCTGTGTTGAAGATGATTTGTATCTATAATCTGTGTCCATCTAAGATTAAAAGAAAGTTTGATATTTTAATGAATGGGTGTTGATGAGGAGTTCACATGCTGATATTTTTGCATTTATTTTGTTCAGTGTTTCCTTAAGTTCTGAATTTGTGAAATAATGTCTTTCCTTTGTTTTAAAATGTTTTCAGGCATCCATAATATTTCTAACTACATTCTCTTTCATTTTCTTATGAAACATTTTACTCTTTTCAAAGGCGATTATTGTCTATTGTGCAGTTTTTTAAAAAAAATTCTTTTCATTGTGGAAAAGTTCTTGAACACATGGAAGGTGATCTTGAATGGGAACATCCCTTATGAAAGGGAAATCTATCAGTCTGCCTACTGCTCTGCAATCTGTGCTTTCAGGGTCATTATAGCTTTACTCTTGTGCCAACCATGTGTGAAGAAGAAAAAAAATCAATGTGAAATTGTTAAACGTAGAAAAAATAAGATCAATGGACAGTGGTGGAGAGCTTTGTGAGAACTTCTGACCACTTCAAGAGGAACAGAATTAGAATAATTGTTTCAGAAATTTAGAACTAATTACAAAAGGGGGATATATGTCAATAAAATAGTATAAGCATTTCCAGAACTAAAGAATAAGACTCTCAAGATGTAAGAGTCTAATAAGGGAATGGAAAAAATGATGCCTAAGACTCCCAATTTTAAAATATAACAGTCAACAGAAAATAATAGAAGCTCCAAGAGAGAAATCAACATAAAATAGATTTAATGTAATTGAGGTTGAGATAAAAGAGGATGAAATAGGATTAGACTCTCATAATTAACCCTGGAAAATAAAAACAACAGGAAAAACAACCTAATATTTTCCAGAGGACACCAGATTCTAATTCTGATATTCCAGTGAGTTCTTTTGTTTTCATATCACCATGTTGGTTCATAGCAAAAATATGTTTAAGTGACAATAGCAGATAGGAATTAACAGAAGGTTAGATGTAGTAATATTTTGGTTGATAAAACAGGGTGGGTAAAGAAATTCACACAGTCATATTACACATTTCAGAGGAACCAGCTGTATTCTCTAGCACAGATATATTTTTAAACACCTTGGACCAAAATGTCAGTGGTAGAGGTGGGCTGTTGGCTGAGTGGGCATGGCCTCATCATATTTTCTGGGAGAAATATATTCTAGATTTAGTTGCTAGGTGTTGTCCAGTTGATTTTATGTACAACAGAATGATACACTGCCAAGTGTTGTCTAGAGTTCTAGCCTAATAAACCTTGGGCAGTACTGATTTGTTTAAGATGCTTGCTAATTCAACCCAGATTAACTTAAACTCAGAGTTATAAAATTTACAATATAATTACCACTCCCCATAGACTAAATTCAGCCACAAATGAACTGCCTCATTCATCACCCTCAGATCTCTTGGGCTAATGCAGGCTAGTTCAAATGCATTCCAGAATTCAATAATGGAAACGAGGACATGGGTCAATTTCCCACATACTTCCAGAAGTCATGTTAACAAGCTCTGAGACCAGCCGTGAGGTTAATCTGGCCATCTGCCAGGCTACCCAGTTTTCTGGAAATCCATGTTGTGGAATCACTATAGAAGTTAATTTCCCCAAAGTCTTCAGGAATCAGCTTAACAAATCCTCAGATGACTTCTGGGGCTAATACAGCCACCCACCTTTGACCCATGGTGAACATCCTTATGGTATTAGTTCTTCAACCTCATTTTTTCCCTCCTAAACAACTTTTACCTCCCTATAGGTAGGATAATTATGACAACTTGCTATTTCTACATAATTTGGAATTTACAAAAAGAAAAGCTGTAGAGTGTAGGAGATGTCTTATAGATGATGAAAATAGCTGTATATTTTATTATGCTGTTTTGCAATATTTCACACAAAATGGTTTCCCTTTACTAGTTGTATGTAAAATAGGTTGCCTTTTCTACGAAGTTCTAGGATTATAATGTTCTTCTGAAAAGTTTCTGCTTTTGTTATTTTTCATCTGGCCCAACACTCTCCAAGCAGAGTTCATTCATTGCTGCTGTTATTGCTAGGATGCTGTCATGTCACTTAGCACTCATAGGGACCCTGTGCACAACAGACCACCATGCTGCCTGGTCCTGTGTAGGTAGTGGTCAGAATCTAATTTTATTAATCAAACAAGATAGTGACCTATAGTTATGCATATATAAGTAGATATGTCGTTATATATACTGACTCCACTAAGCAGGAGTCAGACATGCCTCTACTCCATCTTCCTTTAGATATCCCAACACCAATGGTCCTCTCAAGCCATTCTACAGCGATGCTGGGTTCCATAATTTGTTGCAGTGGCTACCCAGAGCTCACAGATAATACAAAACAATCCAGAGGGTTATTAGGGAAGTCAACAGTTTACCACAAGTTGGGATTCAATGGTGAGGATAGCGTCTTCAGTCTCTAGCACCAGCAGTCAAGTGACTCTCTTGCAGAGGCTCAGTTTCTCCATCACAGGATTTCTTGGCCTTTGTGCCCTGAGCCTTGGAGAAGAGGGACACGATGCTTGGTAAAGTGGAGGGGCAGGGAAAAAGTGAAAATCCTTCGTGGAGATGGATTGGCATAGTGACGGTAACAGTGGACACACACAGAACAATTGTGAGGTCAGTAAAGGGCCACGTCATGTTTCCTTCTGTTGTACAAGGGCTTGCTCAGGGTCAGGACAAATGGATAGCACCTAAAACCAGCAACAATTTCAACAACAACAACAACAAGCACAATGACAAAACCAACAATGACAACATCAACACCGTGCAGGTGTTTTCTTTAAATTACACAATGGTGCCTTGGTAAAGAACCAAATTTTTGCTAATATTTCTTGGATGAGTTCTATCATGTCTTCCTCTTGTCATCACTT